>JADNSB010000065.1:55825-110630 GCA_019695575.1 Angomonas ambiguus | reverse complement strand
CCTCTTCCTGAATGTTCTTCCGGAAGAGTTTGTGGCTGATGGACTTTAGGTCCTTCCACAAATTTTCGAGCCCTTCATAGGTCGGTGGAGGGCTCCCAGGCGGATGCGCTGCCGTGGCGTTAGCGAGAAATTCCTTTAGAAAACCTTCGGCTTGTGCGTGGAACTCTGGTGTCGTATAAAGAGTCCGGCTTAGTGCTGATACTCCATTCATAACCGAATTGGTTTCGTGTCATCCAATCGGTAAAACTGGCTGGATGGGAAGAAGAGGGCTTGCGACTGCCCACCAAAGCCGCCCTACAGTATACGCAGTATGAGTAGTTCATATCATTTTTAGTCATTTTTTTTTACTATTATTATTAATTTTCTAAATTCTCTGAAACCGCCTTTGATCCTAACCTAAAAAATAGTAAAGGAAAATACACACACACACACACAATGATGAACGACGCTTGGGCTGCCCCTTAATCATTCAACCTCCGAATAAAGCTTATCTTTGAAGTATATAAATATATATATTTAATTTTGTTATGTTGAAGAGTTGTTTTGGTTCCCACTTTTCCCCCCTGTGTGGTTACACATGTATGTGTGTGTGTGTGCATCGTTAGAGGAGGATGAGGGGTCGGTGGGTAGTAAGTAATTATGACCATACAATTGTCCTATTCCCATAGAATATACCTATAAAGATGAATGAATCATCAAACACTTTTTTTACACCTTACGATGAAAATCTCTCTCATTTCTTCTTTCTTTCTTCTTCTTTTCGAACGGATGGATCAGTAAGGATTTGGGCTTAGGAATATATTTCATATATACATTAATACTAATTAGTCACTGATCCTCCTCCTCATGACACTGAACTTAGAAAGTATTCTCCATCAACCAGCCTACTGTTATACCTGTGAGGGGGAGGTAGTTCAAGGTGGTCTTGCGGCGGTGGACGGCGCTTTCAATGTGGTTTTGGAAAATAATCATAACAATAATAATAATAAGGATGATAATAATAAAGAAATGGTAAGTTATCCTCATACTTTTGTTCGTGGGGATCGTGTAGTGTACGTGGCTTTTGGCGTTGAAGAGAACACAGCACCACCAGGGAAATAAGTCGACACAGTTACTTTTTTTTATTCTTTCGTGTTAATTATTATTTATTGTTATTTTAATTTTTTATTTATTTCTGTTCTAAAAGACGAAATTGTCAGAGTAATTTTTCTTCTTTTCTTTCCTTTTCTTTCCTAATATTAACGTTTCGTCATTTAATCACAATAAATAAAAAGTCATCACAGATATCACCTTTTTTTTTCCTTTTTTTTTAAAAAAAAAAAGAAAAAGAAGAAAGAATTAAAACAAACAAATAAATAAATAAATTAATAAAATAATTTATGGCACTCCCTGGCGTAGCGCGGTATGACCGCATCCCCACCCGCACTAAAATACAATTCTTCTGGATGTCAATGCTCATGATGGGGTTTGTGTATCAATTCCTCAAACTCACCGTCTTACGCGTCCATCCTAAACGAGAAGAACAAATGTATTTACACGTGCAAAAGTTGTACGGAGAGGATGGGGAGAATATGCCAGAGTATTTGATCGAGTTAGCGAAGCGGCAGAGAGAGGCGCAGGATGCGCTGTCACTGACCAACATGCTCCGTACCCCGACCCCAGGACAGACCTCTAGTGCGCTACAGAATGAGCTAGATCCTCGTGGATTATCCAAGTATAAGAGCTGGAATGGAAACTAACTAAGTAAAAGAAAAGAAAAAGAATGATAAATTATAAATTTTCCTTTTCGGTTTATGAATATTATTGTTTTTTTTTTTGCTTTCTTATTCTCTCGCTTCGCATAAACATTTTTTTTTGTCTTTTAATGATGACTTAAAAAAAAAAAGAGGACTTTGTAAATACTACAAGTCTATTGGTGCACTCATTTCATTTTTTCTTTCTCTCTTTTTTTAATACAATTGTTTTATTATGCAAAAAGAAAAATAAGCACCCTAAACAAAACAACAACAAACAAACACCATAATAATAATAGTAACAAAAACCATAACAATACATTATGAAAATATATGTCCACGTGAGAGAAAAAGTAATCCCTCTACAGTGCGGGGACGGCACACAAGATATTTCTTGGTTAGGGAACGCGGCAATGGTGTTTTATGATTCCACGATGGGTCGTCGATTCGGGTCACCGGTGGCGATACGTAAAGAAGGTGGCATCACCTGCGACCCGTACGAACGTGTGTGTGATGCTCTGGAGGATAATCAACACGTGTTTGCCGAGTTGGAGGACTCTGTCCTTTAAATACTAATAATAATAATAGTAATAATAATAATAATAATAATAATAGTGCGGAGTGATGAAGAGTTTGTCAGATTAATTATTATTATTATTATTATTATTACTGAAATGGGGTTGTAAAGAGGCACACACACACACACACACACACTACCACCCTCGCCACTGTAGTTTAATGGATGTCCAAATGTATATTATTACGAAAGTGAAAAGTAATAAAAACAAAACCAAAAAGGGGGAAAAAAAAAAGCGTCGCAGAAAATAAATATTAACTGAATAGGGAACCTAAAACGTGTGAATGCAATAACGAAGATTACTCCTTCTCTTCCTCTCTCTATGCTAGGTATTCTCAGGCCGCTGGGCTGAAAATAAATATTATTATTTTTTTAGTAAGTAGTAAATAAATTATCGTCACTGATGCAGATGCAACCCTGCACCCTCGAGACGCGTGCTCTCACAATCTATGGGGCAGCGTTTATGTGGTCCCGCAACGGACCCATCCCCATCGCCATATACAAGGATGGACAACAGATCTGTGGGGTGGTGTCACCATCCACTAACAACGCCGTCGATTGGGGCCCATTTGCCCCTGACTATAAAAGTATCCCAGAGATACGCACGATATCTGCGGCGGATTGGGGAAATAGGATAATCCCCGAGAACCTGGAAATTCTCGTTCCGGTTGATAACATAGTTGAGATGGTCAAGAACCGCTACACCGTCACGACGACGCACCTCAACCTCCTAAAAGACACCAACACGATGGCCGCATTGAACACGGTCGTCGTACAATTTATGGCAGATGTTGTCGGCGTGGCTAACAAAACCCAGCAGCCATCCAACATCCTAACTTTCCAAAAAATCTGGAAAGACTTAAGGGTATCCACCTTGGCGAATACCCTTAAGAACCTCTCCCACGCCGAGAACTTGTTTACCGACAAGTTAGAGTGGGTGAAGCAGAAGATGGAATCGCAAGACGCGGTTATTCCTGCACTCCAACAGATCCAGCAGGAACTAATCGCAAGCCGTCACCCAGGCGGACATACCAAAAGTGGCTTGCTTCCCTAGAAATTAAACACTCAGAGGATGAACCCCTTCCGTATGCCTCCTCCGTCTCCATCCACCCCTCAGACCACAAGTGCCAGCCCAAGGTCGCTCCAAAATACGACAAAGTGCCGTCGCGGGAGAGGACAGACAGCACTAATGGTCCTACTACCACCCACAACATCACATCAGCGTCACAGTACACGAAGCCAGTTGGTTGGCGAAGCGTTCTTGTATGTCTGGTTGCGTCATCTGCAACAGCGGACTGGTCATGGCTTCCTTCCTGCCTCTGCGTAGCCAGCTGCGTCGCCTCCGCTTCGGTCGCTTGTATCCGGTTTCGGATATCTGTTGCGGGGATAATCTGTTGTCGAATCGCTGAGACTTGTTGTTGGGTCTTCTGTACTTCCTGCTGGATCTGTTGGAGTGCAGGAATAACCGCGTCTTGCGATTCGATCTTCTGCTTCACCCACTCTAACTTGTCGGTAAACAAGTTCTCGGCGTGGGAGAGGTTCTTAAGGGTATTCGCCAAGGTGGATACCCTTAAGTCTTTCCAGATTTTTTGGAAAGTTAGGATGTTGGATGGCTGCTGGGTTTTGTTAGCCACGCCGACAACATCTGCCATAAATTGTACGACGACCGTGTTCAATGCGGCCATCGTGTTGGTGTCCTTTAAGAGGTTGAGGTGCGTCGTCGTGACGGTGTAGCGGTTCTTGACCATCTCAACTATGTTATCAACCGGAACGAGAATTTCCAGGTTCTCGGGGATCAACCTGTTCCCCCAATCCGCCGCCGTTATCGTACGTATCTCTGGGATACTTTTATAGTCAGGGGCAAATGGGCCCCAATCGACGGCGTCGTTGGTGGAGGGTGACACCACCCCACAGATCGGTTGTCCATCCTTGTATATGGCAATGGGGATGGGTCCGTTGCGGGACCACATAAACGCTGCCCCATAGATTGTGAGAGCACGCGTCTCGAGGGTGCAGGGTTGCATTTGCATTGTGCAGTGACGATTAATTTATTAATATACTAATTACTAAAAAAATAATATATATTTTCAGCCCAGCGGCCTGAGAATACCTAACATAGAGAGAGGAAGAGAAGGAGTACTGTTCGTTATTGCATTCACCCGTCTTAGGTTCCCTATTCTGTTACTATATCACAATCCACATTACGTACTCCTTGAAGGAAATTTACAAGCAGTGCTGCGTAATCATAGATGTTATTATTGTTACTCCTTAAAGCGTAGTCTTATGATTGTCTACCCCAAAGCTAAATAAATGATTGCATACGATTCTCTTTCCCCACCTTTTCTTTTTCTTTTATTACCACTGTTTTTCCCCCAATAACCGACTCACGGTACGCCAACGATCCACACACTCCAGGACAGGAAAGAAGCCGGAAAAAAAAAAGTAAAAAAGAAGAAAAGAATAGTTTTCATATTTTCATACTCTCTTTTTTTATTATTATTTGCTTTCAATGGATCACAGCAAGGACGGCGGAATGGTCGCCAGTCTGCGGGCCGAGAATGCGACTCTGAGGTCCCACATCGCCTCCCTCGAGTCACAGCTGGCAGAACTAGAAAATCAATTGATAAGTGAACGTGAAGGTAGAGAGGAGTATCTACAAGAGGTGCTGCAGGTGCATGAGTATACGGTGGCGGACCTTCATGCAAAGTCATCTGAGCTTACCAAAGCACTGGAGGCATGTAAGGAAGAGTGTGAAGCGCTGCGCCTTCAGCTTCAGACCATACATGAGTTGGGAGATTTCAGTGTCGTGAAACTTTACAATAATGTACAAAACAAAACGGTGTCTGACGATACTCTGCAGCGTTTGATAAAGGAGGACCGACGGAAGGAGTTGACACTGCCCCAAAACCTCGCCGATGTGTTGGTGGACGGCAATCTGGAGAGGTTCTTCCAATTCATGGTGCGCCCCTTATCGTGTTTACAGGAGGTGAACTGGCTTCCTTCTCTAGAGCTTTACTACCGCAAGGATAAGCTCAGTGAGGACACGTTTGCCTTTCTGCTTCGGAAGAATCCAACGACAACACTTTACCTCCCGGAAAAAAACTGCTCCGCTACTTCTTCCTCTTTCTTTTGGTTCTTCAAAGAGGTGGTGAGCGCTTTGCCACACCTCAAGACCATAGAGGGTCCTCATCATCTGGTATTGTCGTATTTACTGTACCATGAAACACAACCGGAGCGATGGAAGTCGGTGCTGGCCGAGTATATGAAAGAGGAGGATTCCTTGACTCTTACCCAGGAGCAGGTTAAGCTATTGCGCGACACCAACACCTCCAGTAAAGAGTTTCTGCTCTCCGTGATGACCGCTCTGCCATATTGTGGCATCCTATTGCAGGATGATTCTTACATGCTTCCACAGCAGTGGTGCGGCTTCACCTCTGAATTTATCTCCCATTTTGCTGACGAGTGGGACTTCAGACAGTGGAGACGGAGGGAAAACAAGACACCGGAAGAACGTGAATGTGCTGAGCTTTGGAGGAATTCAGGTGCGTCTGAGACCTTGTGTGCTTGCAAAAAGTGTTTGTCTTCTGTCAGTAACCGCACCAGGTTGTACAGAGTGTTTACTGTATCCGCTCCTCTCAGTGATATATTCTAACTAGCATCAAAAAGTTAATTGCAACCGCGCGTAACTAACTACAGCTATATACCACAAGCTGGTACTGCCGAAAAGGAGTACTGCTTTATGACAAAAATAATAAGTTGACATATCTGTCTACAAACCACAAGCTGGTACTGCTGAAAAGGAGTACAGCTTTATGACAAAAATAAAAAGTTGACATATCTGTCTACAAACCACAAGCTGGTACTGCTGAAAAGGAGTACAGCTTTATGACAAAAATAAAAAGTGCATACGTGTATATGTTAACAGAATAGGGAACCTTAAATGGGCGAATGTAATACCGAAGACTAACCCATTCTCTCTCTCTTTCTATCAGTCTCTACTAGGCATTCTCAGGTCGAAGGGCTGGAAATAAGAATTTTTCATTTTTTTCAGTATAGTATAATAAAATCCTAATTTTATCTATATAGGTATCCATAACATGAGGTTCCCACACGATACACCCTTGAAACAAGAGCCCTCACTATATACGGAGCGGCGTTTATGTGGTCCCGCAATGGACCCATCTTCATTGCGATTGTATGTCAATAATCAGCAAATCGTCGGTGCCGTATCACCCGGCAATGACGCTGTTGTCTGGGAGAGGGGACATTAGACAATAATTTCAAGAGTATTACCCTGATGTATACAATGACCGCGGTGGATGGGGGGGGAGATTGCATCATACCCCCAAAACCTTGAAGTTCTTTTTCCTGACGAGAGTATGGTCGAGGTGGTAAGCAAACATTACCAAATCCACACGACTTTACACAGAACTACTAAAAGACACGCACACCATGGCAGCACTCCGCACAGTGCTTCTTCAATGTATCCAAGACGTACTGGAAGTGGCCAACCACTAGGGTGAAGGTCAAGGGGTCCACCCTGGCGGCGACCCTTAACGAACCTCTCCCACGGAGGCAAACAATCTGTTTCACAGTGAGCTTCAATGGGTCAAGGGAAAGATCGAGAACCATGTTCGGTTCGGACGGGAACTGTAGCAAATACAGCAAACAGTACAAGAGATGCAGGCCCAAATAGCTGTGGTATAGCAGCAAATACCCTCCCTCCCTGAGAGTGACCTGCAGAACCCAATACAGGGAGGTACCAGTCAGTCGGCTGCACAGGGCCAGGAAGGAAGCCATGACCGGTCCGCGGTTGCAGATGACGCAGCCAGACATACAAGAACGCTTCGCCAACCAATGGGCCCCGTATAGAATGAGGGCTCCGGTCTCCAATGAGCATTCGGGGGAGCGCATCGTGATGAATGGGGATACCTATTTCGAGGTACTATTACTAAAACTATATTAATACCAAAGGAAAATAAAATTCTTATTTCCAGCCCTTCGGCCTGAGAATGCCTAGAGCAGAGAGAGAGGAAGAGAAGGAGTAATGTTCGCTATTGTATTCACCCGTTTAAGGTTCCCTTTTCTGTTACTTTATCACAATCCACATTACGTACTCCTTGAAGGAAATTTACAAGCAGTGCTGCGTAATCATATGTTATTATTGTTACTCCTTAAAGCGTAGTCTTATGATTGTCTACCCCAAAGCTAAAGAAATGTTAGCATACGATTCTCTTTCCCCACCTTTTCTTTTTCCTTTATTACCACGGTTTTTCCCCCAATAACAGACTCACGGTACGCCGACGTCTACACACTCCAGGACAGGAAAGAAGCCGGAAAAGGAAAAAAAAGTAAAAAAGAAGAAACGACCACTTTTCATATTTTCATACTCTCTTTTATTATTATTATTTGCTTTCAATGGATCACAGCGATGACGGTGGAACGGTCGCCAGTCGTCTGCGGGCCGAGAATGCGACTCTGAGGTCCCACATCGCCTCCCTCGAGTCACAGCTGGCGAAGGAGCGGCAAGAGAGGGAGGAGCACGATACACAGATGGAGGAGTACCTACAAGAGGTGCGGCAGGTGCATGAGTATACGGTGGCAGACCTCCATGCAAAGTCATCTGAGCTCACCAAAGCACTGGAGGCATATCAGGAGAGGTACGATGCTCTGAACCTTCAGCTTCAGACCGTACATGAGTTGGGAGATTTAAGTGTCGTGAAACTTTACAATAAAGTACAAAACGAAACGGTGTCTGACGATACTCTGCAGCGTTTGATAAAGGAGGACCGACGGAAGGAGTTGACACTGCCCCAAAACCTCGCCGGCGTGTTGATGGGCGGCAAAGTGGAGAGGTTCTTCCAACTAGTGGTGCGCCCCTTGCGACGCCTGCGGGTAGTGAACTGGCTTCCTCCTCTAGAGCTTTACCAGTACTACCGCAAGGGTAAGCTCAGTGAGGACACGTTTGCCTTTCTGATCCGGAAGAATCCAACGACAACACTTTACCTCCCGAAAGATATGGACCTTTCTTCTTATAATTGTTCTTTCTCTACGTTCTTCCAAGAGGTGGTGAGCGCTCTACCGCGCCTCAAGACCATAGAGGGTCCTCATCATCTGGTATTGTCGTATTTACTGTACGAAGACACACAACCGGAGCGATGGGAGACGGTGCTAGACGAGTATTTCGAAGAGGAGAAATCCTTGGCTCTCTCTCCAGAGCAGATTGAGCTGTTGCAGGAGAACAACGCCTGCGGCTTTACATTCCTGCTCTCCGTGATGACCGCTCTACCACGTGTTGACGTCGTACTGCAGGATGATTCTTACATTTGTCCACAGCAATGGTGTGGCTTCACCTCTGAATTTATTTCTGATTTTGCTGACGAGTGGAACTACATACAGTGGAGGCGGAGGGAAAACATTACGCCGACAGAACGGGAATGTGCTGAACTTTGGAGGAATTCAGGTACGTCTAGGACCTGGTGTGCTTGCAAAAAGTGTTTGTCTTCTGCCGCTAAACGCAACACTGTGAACAGCGTGTTTACTGTATCCGCTCCTTTAAGTGAGATGTTCTGCCCATCCGCAACAAATTAATAGCAACCACTCGTAACTAACTAAAGCTATATACCACAAGTTTGTACTGCTGAAAAAAGAGTACTGTTGTATGGCAACAATAATAAGTTAATATATATTAACAAAATAGGGAACCTTAGAAGTGTGAATGCAATAGGGAAGATTACTATTCTCAGGCCACTGGGCTGAAAATAAGTATTTTTTCTCTCTTTTTCCTTTTTTTTTAAGTTTTTAAAGAAAACCAAACAACAACAACAATAACAGAGATAATAGTAGTTTATTATATAGATAAATGAAAAGTGCGTCGCCGTCAAAATCGTTTCGGATGGTAAATGCCATTGAACGTGGCGAAGGCGAGTGGGCAGCGGTCCCCAAGACTGTACGAGAGGGTATTGTCCACACTCTTCGCCAGTCCATGAGCCCCCGCAATCGTAAGAACCCAAATATGAATACGAATACGAATATTCCTCGTCGTCCTTCTCCTTCTAGTACCCCTTTCCCCTCTCACGGTCCTCCCCCGCTGTCAGAGGCGGCGGTACAGCGTAGTATACAAACCTTTGAGGATGCCGAGTGGGTAAGAGACCAGTCTGTCCGCGCCTTGGCCGAGTTCCACAACACCATAGAATCCCTCCATCTCTCTTTTCACGCCCAACTCCACTCCTTGTTAAAGACGGCGATGCAGCTGCATCCCGATATCTTGTACTCGGTGCGGTATAAGAGAGACGCTCCTAATGACCCACCACTACGTCGTACGGATGTTATTCCAGATGGGGTCGTCATCGAGAATGACATGGCGGCTCGTATCACTCGTCAAGAGGAAATTTTATCCGATTTATTAACGGATTTATACGCGTTGCGAAACACCTCCGTAAAGTTTGCGGCGCACTTTTTAACCGATGCCGAAAAGCGGATGTTAGGCGCCGATCCTGCCTACTTGAATGCGGAGGAGATAAATCTTCTGACAGAGCCTGCTTGCCACTCTCGACGCTGCAGTGGACGCTGTCGGTCGTCGTCTCCATACTCGGCTTCCAACATGGAGCATTCTGGCTGTGGTAGTGAACATAAAGACGGCCCCCCTTCCGACGACGATGACAACAATGTCAATTTTAATCGTAGCAATCCGTATAGCATTCCTTCTTTAGAAAGGGGGGGTCGGTCTCCACGCTCCACCACTACCACCACCACCGCTTCAGCAACGACGACCACAAAGGAAAGGAAAAAGGATATTTCAATCCGCCCCACCTCCCCTTTTAATCGGGTAGCGGTAAAGGACGATCCTTACCTCGTACAACTACGCCGAGAGTATGTCCGTCGTATCGCGGAGCTAAACGGACTCGATAAGCACACCACCAAAGAGTTGAAATCACGTGATGAAGAAGACGTAGATGAAAAGGAGAAGGATAAACGACGCCGTCTTCGTTCGAAGAAACAATCGAGTCCAGGGAGGGATCGCAAAGAGCGGGGTTCTAGTAAACGACGGGGAAACTCATAGTAGTTATAGAAAGAAAAGAGAGGAGCTTTCCCGGAAAGTATTTAGAGAGTTGCTTTTAAACAATTTTTTTTTTTTTTACATGTGTTCGTGTGTAATTATATCCTTCATAGTTAAACATTACTGTACAAGTTTAGATTCATTTAGAAACTAACCAACAAACCAACAAAAAAAAACCCTGAAAAAACAGTTTTAGTGTTGCAGTTCAGGCGCGCGTACTTCCCTCATTTTCTTTTCTCTTTTCTCTTTTTACTTCTTCCTTTCCTGACACATCATAATTTTAAAAAGGAAAGAAGCAAAGTACAGGTTTTAAAATAATCAAACAAACAAACAAACAAGCAAAACAACAATAAAACCACCATGAACCCTCGCAGTTCTTATCCAGAGAACAAACCGTTTATCTTACTCTCCCACCGACGAGATGACTACAACAGTAGGGCTACTACTACCACCTCTTCCTCCCCCGCCGACATCTCTCGTGAAATCCAGGCACTCCGACGGTTCCAGCAGAACCGCTATCAGTTCTCCCCTCGGCTTCCGTCGCCTCGTTCCCGCTCCCTAGAGGGGCGAGACTTTGCGATACGCTTTGAAGACAATGAAGTCTCTCCTACGATGACATCACCACCAGCAGCAGCGGTTGTTGGAGAGCCGTCCTTCTCAATGGGGCTCGACACGGCCTCTACGCCTACCCCTGTACACCGCTACAACCACTCCAACACCCGACCGCACACGTATGCTCCTCATCGTAATACGAAGGCCGTACGAGCGGTCTCGAGGGATCGAACGACTAGGCCGGCAGCAGCAAAGAAGAGAGGAGGGGATAGCGCTCTAGTGAACTCCTTTACGACTGCTTCTCGGTCCTCCCGTGTGGACCGCTCACCCGTTTCTCATCGCTTTGCGGCGGCATCCACACCTTCTTATCGCTCCGTCACCCCTCGTGAGGTGCCCCGCTCCCCTTCCCCCAAGACCCGCAAACCCCTCTTCGGTCCTTACGAGCTGGGGAGCACCATCAGCACCGTCGCCAGGACGAAGCTACGCAATGACGTGACGACAAAGTTGATGGAATTTGTCAATGAGGTGAGCGAATTACACGAGACAAGGGAGAATATGAAGCGTTTGCTGTGGGTGGCGATGCGGGTGGACCCTCGGCACTGTAAAGAACGGGGTGGTATCGTCCACGTCGCGGAGGAGCCCAAAAGGGAGCAGCAAAAGGCACTGTCCGCCGCGATTCATGCAATCGAGGTACTCCAGGAGGAGGCGGTGGAGCTTGCCTCTCACTACCTCACCCCGGAGGAGAAGCGGTACCTGGGCATTGACACGCTACAGTTCCAAACCCGCAAGGAAAAGGCATCCACGTATCAGTATCTTCCCACCCCTGATACTGAAAGGCGCTCCGAGGCCGATTCTTTCCACTCGGAGCGTGGCGGTCCGTCACCGTCGTCGTCCTCATCCAAGTGGAAGACCGCGGAGAAAAAAAAGAAGAAGGAGGCCGTCGTCCCTACCCCGAAGCGTGCCTCCCGTCCCTCCATGGAGCTCCCTCCTCCCCCCACCTCCACCTCACCGCCAGAGAAAGACACCGCCTCTGGGGATACCTCCACCTCGATTGAGGAAGTGCATGTGGAACCTTTTGAGCAAGACATGGACGAAGACCAACACTCCACCACCCTAGCCGATACCCAGTGGACGCCGTCCTTCCCCGTCACCACCTTCGCTGCTCCCAGCACCCCACCGCTTCCTTCTCCACCAGCAGACGAACCAGAGGAGAAGGAGAAGAAAGAGGAAAAAGAGGAAGAGGAAGAGGCGGTGGAAGGGTTACCTCATGCCACGGCGGAAACCCTTCCAGAGCGAACCCCAGAGCGATTCGAGGGACCGAAAGCGTCGTTGTCCACCTTGGGAGGCGGTAGAGACGACTATAGTGAAGTCTCCGCCACGGGCCTCGACGCCTCCATCCCCCCTTCCGCCGCTCCCCCCGCCAAGGCGCCCCCGGTGAAGACTTTTTATAAGAAACTCCCCAGTGGGCAAATGGTAAAGTTAAGTATGCCGAATACTGTACCGTCGACGACCGCCCCTACCACCACCACCGCTGCTGCTGCTACTACTTCCCCTCCAGCAGCCGCCGCCGCCGCTGAGGAGTCTACCGCCCCTCAAGAGTCTAGTACCAGGTCTGTACCAAAGGTACCCATCCGAGCAGAACTGCGAAAGTTTATGATCATCGACTCCGACTCGGATACGACTTCGTTTGCTTAAAATAACCTCTTAACATCTTTTTTTTTCCTTTACTTTGTTGTGAAATAAATAGAATTCTCTAGATATTTGTACTATATCCTTAATCTAACCTCTTTTTTTTTTCTTTTTTTTGTTAAATTGTGGTTGTTGTTACTCGCTGTATTTTTTCAGTGCTTTTCACTGTATTTTCTCTCTTTTTTTTCCATTTCATCTCGCAGAAACAGAATTTTACACGCATACACAATAAAAAAAGAGAAATAAAAAAAAAAGAAGCTCTTAACCTCCCTCTCCCGTTTTAAAATAGAAAGTTTATTTCCAATGCGACGTTGTTTCATCTCCATGGCAAGAGGATGTCTCGGTGCCTCTACCCTCCTTGCTGCCTCCTTTTCTATTCCCGCGATGAGGACCACCACAACGGCAACCACAACCGTGTTCACCTCACCCTCCCGGTTTCTCTCCACCGCCCCCCCCAAGGATCCCCCGATCGGTGGCGACGTCGATGCTGACGAGGAGACCCACCCTGACTTCCAACCCCGTATGGTGAACACCGACCTCGCCGAGGATGAAGTCGCATCCATCAAGAAGGATATTGTGGACACCATCAAGGAGGAGGATATAGTGATTTTTATTAAAGGGGTTCCCGAGGCGCCGATGTGTGCCTTCTCGAAGAAGATGGTGGACGTGATGGATGCGTTAGGGGTGGAATACACCTCATTCGACGTCCTTGCACACCCTGTTGTGCGCACTTACGTGAAGGAGGTGAGTGAGTGGCCGACGATTCCTCAGTTATTTATCAAGGGCGAGTTCGCGGGAGGGAATGATATTGTGCTCAAGATGGCGGAGTCTGGGGAGCTGCAGATGTTACTAGATCAGAAGGGCATTAAGCATCGCGACCAGGTACGGTAATAATTATTATTCTTTTTTTTTTATAATAAAAAAAAAGGAAAGGGAAGAATCGCAATAATAATAATTAAAAAAATAATAAGAATATTATATAGTGCGAAATATTAAAGATAGCTAAATATACAGCTTGTAACCTCTTTTCTTTGTTGTTTTAAAGTGTAATCACATTAACGAATTATTATTATTAATAATACTACTACTTTCGTTTTTCTTTTTTCATGATCCCAAAATATTTTACCTTTTTTTTTGTTTTCTTTCTCACATTCCTTTCATTACTTCATTACTTCATTACTTCATTGTTTCCCTTTTTTTTTTGTTGTGTAGCTTTACGCTTTCAAAGACGGAAAACTTTAGTGTTCAATACCGAAATCAATCAATAAATATATATAAAAATGAATCTCTCACGACTCCATCATAAAACTCAATCCTGCCTCACTATTAACATCGTCGGGGGTCTCGGCAATCAGCTCTTTCTACTCGCCAATCTGCTCGCCACCGCCGAACGCAATCGGCTCTCTGCTGCCGTCCTACGAGAGGCATGGAGCAGCAGTAACGAGGCTCCTCGTCCGACCTACTGGTCCTCTTTATTGACAGACCTGGAGCAGTTCGGGGTAGGGACTGTAGTGCCGTCTTCACTGCCTGTTGTGACGGTTCCAGAGACACGACCAGTGGCCCCCATTCTCCTTGATACCTCTTCCTCCCCCTCTCCGTGTGTCTATCAGATGATTGGTTTCTTTCAATCGGAGCTCTTCTTTAAAGACTTTCCTATTATTAAGAAAGTGATCCCGGCGGCGCTGCGGGAAAAGGCACGAGCGTGTCTACGCGTGCATTACGGTGGTGGTGGTGATGGAGAGGAGCAGCAGCCACATAGGGTGGGGTTGCACCTTCGTAAAGGGGATTACCTCCGCCTACCCGACGTGTTTGAAAACCTCTCCATCGACTACTACGACACCGCCCTCCGACAGCTACTGGGCGCCTCTCTCTATCGATGCAGCCTAAATGTAGGAAGGAGGAACCCTTCCTCCTCTCTACGGGTGTTGATATTCTGCGAGGAGACGACAGAAGGGGAGTTAGCGGTGGGGTATTTTAGGTCCAAGTACCCAGGACTGTCCGTGACTCTAGTCCATCCGCGGGAGGAGACCACCACCGCCCCATTCTCTGACGAGGGGAGGCCCCCGAGAGAGGTGTTGGAGCTGTTAATGTTAGCCGAGTGTAACGACGTTGTGATGGCCAACTCTACGTTTTCCTGGTGGGGGGCGTACTTGAATAGCACGCCGCTGCGTCGGGTGGTGGCGCCGGCGAGGTGGTTCGTCAAGGACCCTTACCCCCGCTCTAACTACTTGTACTGTGATGACTGGATACTGCTCTAACTGGTGTTTTGTATATATATATTTTCTTATGTTGGAAATAAAAAACAGGAATAGAAGAAAGAAAGAAAAAGAAAAGAGACAAATACCAGCCGGTTTAATGTTTTTATCATCCGATATAGATGTTGAAAGCGCATTTCTTACCGGTTGACTTTTTTTTTCTTCTTTATTTATCCGCTCTTTCATTCAAGTAACTAATAATAATAATAATAATGGAATCCGTCATAAAGTTCGCCAACTCCTTTCATCACGGCAGCAATGTGTACCCATCTAAAGAGGTGTGTCTCGCGGTGTTACGGAAGGCACAGTCCGCCCACCTTCCCTGGTGGAATACCCGCTGTACGGCATTCGTCGACGCCCTCGCCGCCTGCCCCGCCCCCATCCCCAAGCCCTCCTCTTCCTCTTTTCCAGTGGTCCTGGTCGAGGGATTGGATGGGGTTGGTAAGACGTTAATCACCACTACTTTAGCCTCCCGACTGTCAGGGACGGTGGTGGCCACCCCACTCCCCGAGTGGAATGATATTCGTCCCTGCTACATGGAGGAGCCCGAGGCGATCGCCCGGTGCTTCTACGCCGCCTCCAACTACCTCGCCGCGGTGCCGATAGCAGCGCACCGTGCGTCAGGGGTAGTGGTCGTCGACCGCTGGTGGTCCTCCACGTGTACGATGGCACTCGCGAACCAACACACGAGGGACACCCTGCCGCTACCGGGGGATGCCGTGTATCAGTGGCCGCGGGATTTACTCCGACCAGAGTATGGGTTCTACCTGCACGTGGAGGAATCCATCCGCCAGGCGAGGGTGAAGGCCAGGGCACCGGAGCAGGCGGAGGAGAAACGACTGGCCGAAAGAAAAGAGATGCGCGCGACGGCCGAGGAGGCGTATCGGCGGTTGAACGTGTTAGAGGCGGTGGAGGCTTATACGTATCGACACGCCGTTAATGCGATTGTAAAGCGCCTCGCTGATAAAGGGGCGCTTCCGAAGGAAAAGGCAGAAACAGCTCTTTTTACGGAAAACGAATTAGACGAGATTAAACCGTTTTGAGACATTAAATATATTATTCACAGATTTTTTTTCCCATTTAACAAAAAGTGTTTATTGCAGGTGCGCTGCTTTATAGACTGTTTTTTTTGCTTTTTTTTTTTTTTGTACTCTTCGGCTTATGTTGGTTCTATAATGTTTGCAAACTAGTTTTTTTTTTTTTCTTTTAATCCGTCTCCTTTTCTATTTCATTATTATCCCCCTTTTTATTCATAAAGCTCAAATTTTTTTTTTTTTAAAAAGGAAAAAGAAATAGTACTGAATCAAAATAAAATAAAATAAAATAATAAAATAAAAAGAATGTCAGTGAAAGAGAGTGCCCCTGTCCGACAAGGCCTCCTATTCTGCTTCCTCTCGCCGCCGGGTGGTGGGGCTTTATGCCTACACAAGATCATCAAGGCTGTTCGATACCCGTCCATCCAAACTGTGTCTCCGTCGTCTACGACACCCGTCGTCGCATCCCTCTGTGCACTACCGCCGATTCCGAGCTCCGCCGGGGGAACGGAGACCTCCCTCGAGTAGAGCACTTCACCACCCTCTTTTTTCTCAGCAAGTTGTTAATCTACTGCACGCCCACTCGTGTCATCGCCCCCCCTTCTTTATTCTATGGGGTGTTTACGCTGCCTCGGTCGGTCTTCACGGAGCCTGGGGAGGCGATGGACTGTAGTGTGGAAGGGATTACAGTGACCGACGGGGTAGTGGATATGGTGCTCACAATACACTATTGTATTCGGTACGACTCGCTGGAACGGTATCTCGCCGCGGTGGGTCCTGTCCCCCCGAATGAAACTATCGCAATGTCCGCCGCGCACGTCGTCCGACAGCGTAGTAATGAAGTCTCGGTGGGCATACTGTTGAGTAAGGCGAGGAGGGAGGCGGTGTTCTTAGAAATGTATCAGAGTCATCTGGCGACGAAACTCATGTCGGAGGCGGCGGTCCGATTGCTGAAGGTAGTGATTGAGAATGTAGAATTGGTGGAAAAATAAACGTTCACTGGTGTACTTTAAAAAGAGAAAAATAAGGCGACACAACGATAGTGTTTTTTTTTTTAAAAAAAAACTGTAGTTACATCACATGATAAGGCTCTGAGTTAATCACATCGCATGTACCATACATTTCTCAATGAGAGCTTTGTGTTTGCTTGATCTGTATATATGTGCCCCCCTATTTTTCTCTCATTCTGCCTTAGTATTGTATCTACATTACTTTTTTTTCTTTCATTATACTTTTTTTTTAAAAAAAGGAAAAAACAAAAACCAAAAAGAAAAAACCACAACGAAGAAATAATAATAATAAGGTATTTACATCATGTCAGCAGTAGAGTTTATCAACAACCCCACCCCTGAAGAAAGCCTTTACCTATGGCGGCCCACCGGTGTTCACCAACTCACCCGCTCCAACAAACTCTCCTCCCTTCCCTTCTGGGTCCCTAACCCCACCACCAAGCAACACCAGTTCCGCCTCACGCTCCTCAAAGGGCTTTCCCCTGCGAAGGAGGAGAGTAAAGACTACTATGGACTGGTGCTGGACCTGGTGCCTCCCCCACCCTCCCCGGACCCCTTGAACGAGACCGCCAACTACCCTGGAGGGTGTTTGATTACTGTTACCGTTCTTCACGCACAAGACCCTTCCCGTTGTGTCGTGGAAGAGTCCGCCATATTTCTCTCCCCCACGCGCCATCAGGTCTCTTTTCCTGAGATCGTTTCTCCCGCTATGTTGAGCGACGAGGCGTTTGTGGTCCATGACACGCTTACCTTTCAGCTGAAGGTGACGACTGGGGTCAACGTCGCGGCGGCGCAGGTGACCCAGTCGGTAGGTTCGCTCTGGAGCACCCTCACCTCGACGGTGTCTCAATTATTAGAAAAGACGACCGAGGTGTATCACGAAACCCGAAAAGAAATAGAGGAAGAACTTTACAAAAGGACGGCTACGACGGCTACTAATGCACCTGCAGAGGCGGCCGCACACGATCCTCTTCCTTGGGATAACACCCCGCCGGTATGGGAAGACCGCAAGGAGGAGTGGTATCAGCTCATACACGACAGCATTGTAGAAGATGAAGGCACGTTTCTCTACGGCCCCGATCGCAGCTGGACGGCGGATGAGAATGCGCTGATGCTCTCCGTCGGCCTCTCCCCCCACACACTGAATGACTTGGTAGAACAGGTGGACCTTCAACGAGGGGTACACGAGGGCCTGTTGGAGCATAACAAGCCCCTCTCTCATCAGCGATACCTTCTAGTACCGGCGAGGATCCCTGATGATACGTTTTGGTTCAACTACTTGTGGAAAGTGTTGTGCCTCGCACAGTGTACTAAGGAGGAGCAGGTGAAGACGCTGTTGACGGTGTTGAATGCCCCTCCGGCGCAGAAGGCAAAGGAGGCGACGCCTACCGCACAGGTGTCGGAGGAGAGTGTGGTGAGCCTTGTACAGGATGCACAGGAGGCGGCAGATCTGCTGCTCGAGTACCTCCACGACACCGTTCACAACGAAGATGCGTTTCTGGTCGAGGCCGCCGTCAGTACCTGCGAGGAGCATGTCCGTCTACTGGATCCCATCTTTTGCCGAAATGACCTGTCAGAATCGACGATGCTGTTAGTAGGGGCGGTACTGCGGCGTCTGCGAGAGAGACTGCAAAAGTATAAGGAGTTGAAAGCGATGAACCCCTCTTTACCGTCCTCCTCCCCTCCACGGCCAGAGGAGCTCGAGGAAGTAAAGGAGGAGAACAATAGGGCGGAGTCACTCCAGCAGACCCCGCTGAAAGAAAGCACCGTGACGACCACCGAGATGTCCCCTCAACCTATGAGCGGCACCACTCCAGTAGTGGGAGCCAGTCCTGCGGTCGAGAGCCCCCCGCAAAATCCTCCTGCCTCGGAGTCCACGACCGCTACCACCACCCCTGCGAGGCCTACTACCGTACCCAAGGATGTAACGCCCTCTACGGAGGGAAAGAGTGCCTCAAAGACACCGATAGAGTTCCCTAAAATGCCATGGGAAGAAGACATGTAACGAGGAAAAAAAAAAAAGAAAACAACAACAACAGACAAACATTATTGTCATCATCGTTCTAATGTAACAAAAACTGTTGTGTTTTTGTGAAAAAACTAGCGCTTTTCATCTATATTCTTCTCTTTGTATAGGTATCTATGTGTGTGTGTGTGTGTGTGTGTGTGTTCTATAAGTGTTACCACCGGCTCTCATTATCATCTCCTCTTTCTCTCTCTCTCTCTTTTTTTTATTTTCTTTAAAGAAACAATTTAACATTCGATATACCCCCTTTTGTGTGTCACTACACTCTTTTTCTCTCACAGTATGAAACGATTTCCATGCTCCGCGGCGGTGCTCCGTGCGCCGTTGTTCCGAGGCATCTCCACCAGCGGCCGCATCACCAACGAAGACCGACGGTGGTGGCTCATCCACCTCGAGTGTGCCCCGGATATCACCCCCGGCACGTTTGTCGCCTGGCTGGACTGCTGCGGCACCCACACCACCAAAAAGTTAATCGAGCGGAATATATGGACGATAGAACAGGTAGCCGAGCTGGACTCGGACCGGGTGGATGAACTCAAGTACAAGGAGGGCTGCTTAAAGATGGATATTGTGTGGGAGCACGCCAGGACAATCATCACCCCCTTAAAGCAACGAGAGGTCAGTGGGGGAGTCGAGTCGGAGCTGCAGAACCGCATTTTAGAGCTTCGAAAGAAGAGAGAGTTAGAACGAAAGCGGGCGGAGATTCTGTCGGAGCGGTCGACGGTACAGGATAAGAGAGAGGAGACGTTGCGAAAGTTGAGGGAGTCGATTGCCGCTCGAAAAGCTGCTTTACGTGCCAAGCTGGAGAAGGAAAGTACCCCATCCGAAGAGAAGGAGGCAGAGGAGGGAAGTGCCTCCATGACCAGCGAGGAGGTGGGGGATGTGATGAACCGCGTTGGTGGTGAGGCTAGCAAAAAGACGGAAAAGGAGTAGAGTGAAGGAAACTTATTGTAAAAACTGATCAATAATAATAATAATAATAATAATAATAATAATTATCATCATCATTATAATCATTAATCATTAGTAAAATAAAAGGTGGTTTTACCATCAACACAGAATTACTTGTAACACATGACTGTCGTTATATTTCTACGACGGATACAAACCAAAACGGAAAAAAAGAGAAAGAGAGGTTAAATGCGTATGTTTTTCTTATTTTCTTAAAATGTCTTGATTACCTTTTATACTTTATCTTCCCCCCTCTTTTTTTTTCTTTTTTTCCCTTTTATCCCACAAAAAAAAAATATATAAGATTTTTTTTTTCTGTGTCTGCGAACGTCTACTCACTTATTTTTTTTTGTAATTCCCTCGTCCCAACAATAACAATGCCCCAACCGGTGTTTGAAAAGGTTCTTGTGGCCAACCGAGGCGAAATCGCCTGCCGTGTGATGTCCACTTGCAAAAAAATGGGCATCAAAACTGTCGCGGTGCACTCCACCGCCGATGAGCAGGCCAAGCACGTTCGTATGGCGGACGAGGCCGTCTGTATCGGTCCCCCTCCCTCCAACGAAAGTTACCTCTGCATTGATAAAATTGTTGATGCGTGTAAACAGACGGGAGCCCAAGCCGTGCACCCCGGCTACGGTTTCCTCTCTGAAAATGGTGACTTCCAGAGCGCGCTGCAAAAGAATCAAATCATCTTTGTGGGCCCTGACGCCCACTCGATCCAGGCGATGGGAGATAAAATTGAGTCGAAGCGTCTGGCACAGAAGGCCGGTGTCACCTGCATCCCGGGTTTTATCGGCGAGGTAAAAGGGCACGACGATGTGCTCAAGTTTGCCAACGAGGTGGGTTACCCTGTTATGCTCAAGGCGTCAGGGGGTGGCGGTGGTAAGGGGATGCGTGTGGCCCGCAACGATAAGGAGTGTGTCGAGTACTTTGACCTCTGCCGTGAAGAAGCCATGGCCGCCTTCAACAGCGACAAGATGTTGGTGGAGAAGTTTATTGAGAATCCTCGCCATATTGAAATTCAGGTGATTGCCGATCGCAAGGGAAACACCCTCTACCTCCCTGAGCGGGAGTGCTCCATCCAGCGACGAAACCAGAAGGTGATTGAAGAGGCACCCTCCGTCCTACTGGATGAGGCGACCCGCAAGGCGATGGGCGAGGAGGCGGTGGCGATGGCAAAGGCGGTGCAGTACGTCTCTGCGGGTACCGTAGAGAACGTCGTGAACCAAGAACGTCAGTTCTTCTTTTTGGAGATGAACACCCGCCTGCAGGTCGAGCACCCCATTACCGAAGAGATCACCGGAATCGACCTGGTCGAGCAAATGCTCCGAGCCGCCGCCGACCTTCCTCTGAGTGTTACCCAGGACGACGTCAAGATCAACGGATGGGCTACCGAGTGCCGTGTGTACGCCGAGGACCCCACCAAGAACTACTTCCCCTCCATCGGCCGTCTCAGCATGTACGAGGAGCCCCAAGGGCCTGGTATCCGCTGCGACTCTGGTATCGTGGAGGGCTCTCAGATTTCCGTCTACTACGACCCTTTGATCTGCAAGCTCTCCACGTGGGGGAAGGACCGCGCCGAGTGTATTGAACGGATGGAAAAGGCACTCGATGAGTACGTGATTAGAGGACTGAAGCACAACATTTGCCTCCTCCGCGATGTCGTCACTAACCCCACTTACCAGAAGGGCACCCTCACCACCAACTTCCTCGCCGAGACCTACCCCGATGGGTTTCAAAAGACGGATCTCTCCGAGGCGGAGCGTAAGATTATGTATGAGGCCGCCGCTTGCATGCACCTCAAGCGCGAGGCCCAACACTACGCGAAGGGGGCCCCCAAGGAGGGACAGTTTTATGTCTCCCTGGGCCCTAAACAGGAGAACGAACTCGCCGTGTACGTCCGCCAAGTCGGAGAACACACCTACGAGGTCGCCCCATCCAAAGAGGGACCTTTCCGAAAGATTGAGGTTCACTGGACCGTCAACTTCCCCGTCATTCGCGTCCAGGAAGGCAACACGGAGAACATTTTACAATTCTGGGGCACCAACGAGCTCTCCTACGGGGTGCAGATGAAGGGTACCACCTTTGATGTTAATGTTCTCACTGGTCTGCAGGCGGTACTGAACCACTTCGTCCCCGAGATCGAAGACGGCGTCAACGCGAAGCAGATTCTCTCTCCCATGCCGGGCGTTATCGTCGGCATCAAGGTGGAGGTCGGTCAAAAGGTGGTGGCGGGAGAGGAAATCCTCACCCTGGAGGCCATGAAGATGAGAAATAAGATCCATGCCATGGCGGACGGTACGGTGAAGGAGATCAAAATTAAAATGGGCGACACCGTCGAAGATGCCGAAGTGCTCGTGGAGTTTGAGTAAGTGAATGATTATTCCTCGACGAGGATAATATTTTGAAGGATTATTTATTATGATTATGATTATGATCATGATTACTTTTTTTTTTCTTTTGTATTTACGAAAGATTCTTTCTCTTTGCGAAGCAAGAAGAAAAAAAAAACACAATAATATGAAAACGACAAAAAAAATAAACAAATATGGATAATACATTACCTAAAAACGCTAATTCAATCTGTATATCTATGTATACAACGAAATAAGACGAATGTGGATTAAGGTAACAAAAAAGAGTAATTAAATATAACAAACAACTGTTTACCTTAAAAGATTCAGAAGACAAATAAAAATATTTCTCTCTTCTTGAACTGTTCTTATCCTCACGTGTTTTTTTTTTTCTTACTTTTACTTTTTTCTTTCTTTTTTTTAGTTTTGTTAAACCCCCCTTTTTTTTATTTCAGTCCGGATTCCCCTTCTCCCCTTCTCCCCCTTTTAATTTTTGTTTTTTGATTCAACTGTGATGGATGTAGGTATAGCAAAGGTCACCAGTGAGCGACTTATACTACAGAAAATTTCGTGTTCTGTTTTTTTTTTTTTTTAATGAGTCGTACTACCCTGTAATATTAAAGATCAATACTTCCAGCTGTAAAAACTCTCTTCTTCTTCTCTTCCTCTCCTGTTGATCTTCTTTCCTTCAAGAAATTTTTAATATATATTCTTTTTTGTGTTTTACATCCATTATTATTACTACTTGTATTTAGAGATTTGTAGTAGTAGTAACTGTACACGCCAAAAAAAAAAAAAAAACTACATACATACTTATATATAAGTATATATATTTTTTTTTTTGGTTTTACGTCATTGATAATATGCCCCCCAAAAAGAGTTCCACCCTTCGGACCATGCTGAAGAAAGTTGGCCTCTGCAAGACCAGCACCTCCCCCGAGACACTCGGTCCTTTCGAGGCATCCGGCGGTATCCCCAACACGACAGAAAAACGGAACAGTGACGTTCTAGACGGTATGGACTTTTCAGAGGACTCCGATCCAGAGGAGAATCGTAAGAACAGCCACTACACCGTTCGTGGTACCACCGTTCTTACCAAACTACCCAATCGGAAAGAAGTGATTCAACAAAAGAGTCGTATCGTTGTCGCGATCCGTAAGAGACCTTTGAGCACCGCGGAGGCGACCGCCGGTCATACCGATGTGATGGAAACCGACAACCACAGTGAACTGGTCCTCCATGAACCTAAAGTAAAAGTAGACCTCCGACGGTACACCCATAACCATCGATTTTTCTTCGATCAAGTCTTTAGCGAGGCCTGTGATAACGAAGAAATTTACTTTCGTACCGCGCATCAGCTACTGGATACGGTGTTTGACGGCGGCAATGCCACCTGTTTCGCTTATGGACAGACAGGGAGCGGGAAGACCTACACCATGCTAGGGACCACCACCACCCCTGGCCTCTACGCTCTCGCGGCACAGGACATGTTTGAACGCATGCAAGACACCAACGGAACGCTTATGGTTTCTTTTTACGAGATTTACAGTGGAAAGCTGTTTGATTTACTAAACCAACGCAACCCGCTTCGGTGCCTCGAGGATGACAAGAAGAATGTGAACATCTGCGGCTTGACGGAGTGGCCGATGCAGAGTGTAGAGGAGGTGATGAGGATGATTAGTAAAGGCAGTCAGATCCGTAGTGCTGGGGTGACTGGAGCCAACGACACCAGCTCTCGTTCCCACGCCATTTTAGAAATTAAAGTCCCTCTCCCTGTGGAGGAGGGGGAGGAGGAGGCAGGTGCTGGTGCTGGTGCTGGTAGTGGTAGGAGAGGAAAGTTTACTTTCATTGACCTTGCTGGCAGTGAGAGAGGCGCAGACACAATGGACTGTGACCGCCAAACGCGCATGGAGGGAGCAGAGATTAACAAGAGTCTCCTGGCGTTGAAAGAGTGTATACGTTCACTAGACCAAAACAAGAAACACGTCCCTTTCCGGGGCTCCAAGTTAACGGAAGTTCTTCGGGACTGTTTTGTAGGAAACTGCAAGACGGTGATGATCGGGGCGGTCTCCCCGTCGAACCAAAACTGTGAGCATACCCTCAACACGCTACGGTACGCGGACCGCGTCAAGGAGCTGAAGCGCAACCCCACCACCACCAACTCTCGTGCCTCCTGCAAGGGGGGGACCGGAGAGCAGTCAGAGATTGTATGGGAAGATAAACCGAAACCGCGTCGTCTCACCACTCGTCTCTCCACCGCCCTTCCTACCACCACTCCTCGTGGAAGTGTGCTGGCGCCGTTTACGGGAAGGCCCTCCACCAACCTATTACGACCCTCTCGAGCTGGAAAAGAGATGATAAAGAAGAAGTCGATCCTCACCCCACGCGGCTCTGTGGGGCTGAAGGCGGAGGAAAAGGAAAATATGACGTGGGGCCGTCCATCGACGGGTGCATTACCAGTAAAGCGCCCCCGGGAGGAAGGGGAAGAAGAAGGCGTAGAAACCACCACCGTCGTCACCTTCTCGGAACGTAGAGAAGAAGAAGAAAGGGAGATGGAAAAAGAGAAGGAGGTGCGGCTGTCCGTTGGACAACCAAGGTCGTCTTCCGCGATGCCACCATCATCACCACCGGACTACACCCCACTGCTGGACCGCTACGACGCGTGTTTGAGAACGGAGATGAATGTCATCAAGGAGGAATTCTTGTTAAAGTATGATTCGGAGATAACCCGTGGGGGCGATCCCAATGCATTCATTTCTCAATGTCGGACATTTATTGACAAGAAAAAAGAGGTATTTGACGCCTTCTTAGAGGTACTGAAGGAGTACGAGGAACAGTACGCGGAGGCACTTCCCTGTTGATAGAGAAAGAGAAAAATTTTTGCTGTGGGGGAGGAAAAGGATGTAACCTTTTTTTTTTCTTTCCCTCCACCCCCTTTTCGTTGTTGTTTGATTCTTCACTCACGTTTTTTTTTTTTTTCAAGAAAAAGAGATTATTGTGCCGCAATTGATCTATTATATATATATATTTCGCTACCATTAGATTTAGATTTTTCAGTTTTTTTTTTCTTTTTTATATATATGTTTTATCATTTTTAAAGACAGAATAGATATTATGAAACCCCGTATCAGAATACCCCCAAAAAGCAAGCAAAAAATATATACAACAAAAAAAGGACTTTATATTGTATTGAAGGATAGTGTGCGCACTGCTTTTTTTTTTCCGGGGAACCACATTAACACTCTGTTTTCCTCTCCCTTTCTTCTTGTTTCTGTTTTATCAACAGCAAACTACTAACATAAATAAATAAATAGATAAGTAAAAGAAAAAAAGGGTAAAAAAGGTAACCAAATCCGTAGAAAGATATGTTACGTATTAGTGTGTGTCTCTGGCAAGCCGGTCAAGTGGGGGGCGGACGTGTTACCAACATTAGCAAATACACCGCCAGCGCAAAGAAGGCTATCAAGTCGACTCTCGAGGAAGGCCCCATCAATGAGGAGGCACTTCAAATTAAGATGAACACCCTGCTGGCGAGGGAGTTGCAGTATCAGCGAGGAGGGGAGGGCGAGGACCACTTAGAGCCACCGCTGCCAAGGAAATGGGTGAAGGCGCCTCGGAGTAGCTTATCGACCGCGACAACACGAAAAGACTGGTTCCGCTTGATGAGTTTTAATACCATGACCGATCGCTGGGGAGCGGAGCCTGGTACGACGCCGGTGAGTGCCTGTAAGGTGAGAATACCAGCGTTTACCCGTAGTAAAGCAACCACGACAGAGGAAGAAGAAGAAGATGACGATGCTTCGGCAATGTCCTTCGTCGACTACGATCCTGCCGTGGATAAAACACTGCCTCACTTCTTAACCCCAACTTTCCGTCGTGATCACCTCGTCCGTCTCATTCGCTGCTACGACCCTGACGTGGTATGTCTCAATGAGGTCAACCGCTCTTTTTTTAACGACGAAATTTGGAAGTATGTTCGTTTCTTGGGGTATGGAAATCTGTACCAGTCGTCTCGTGGAGCGAATGTGAAGGCGCTTCGGAAAGGCGACGACCCGCATCATCTACGGCATCAAGGGAAGATCCCTGTAGAAGAGGACATTGGGAATGTCATTCTCTTTCACAAGGCCCGCTTTGTTCCCATCCTAATGCACGGCGTCGATATTGGTCGTAGTTTTCACTTTGTCCACTTCTCCTCCTTACGCGATAAAATCACCAATTTAAACTTATTAGTGGCCTGTGTACAGCTGACGGCGGGGGATACCCCTGAAGCCGCCGAGGTGCGATTGCATGAAGTGAAGCAGATATTAAAAATGTTGGAGGCGATGGTGAAGGACGACACCGATAGGGCCCACACGAGTATCGTGATATGTGGCGACTTGAACAATCAAACCGAGGAGGAGGCGTGTGTGGATTGGCTACGAAGTCGGTTTTTCTCGACGTATGATGTGGTAGGAGGTCCTCGGTGGACGACGTGGTGCTACCGAGATGACACCGCCAGTGAACGCTATCAAACCTACTTTGAAAAGAACTGGGAGGAGATGCGAAAAACGAATCCGGCCTATCGGAGTGAGATGGAGATGCAAAAAGTGATGCGAACGAATTATTTAAGGCAGCAACATCTACAAGAGTCTACAGACCCGGTGCCTCCAGCGCTGGAAAAGGAGAGGCCGAAGCGGGCGTGGTCGTGGGAGAAGGAAGACGTCGCTGCCGCCGTACCACGCAAAGTAGAATCCCCCTCGGAGTCCACCACCAGCACGACTGCAGAATCGGTGGATCAACTGGCATTGATCAAAGAACAACAAAAAGCGAAAGGGGCGATCTACCAGACGCAAGACTTTATCTTTTACCAACCCTACACCCTTGGCCTTCACCAGGTGTTGGACGTCCCCGAGGACACGGAGGTGGATCCGGAGCAACTCTTCCCCAATCCCAAGTTGCCGTCTCATCATCTACCTCTCCTTATCGACGTCTCCTTCAATAATCCTCACCCGGATGTACTAGAATACTCTCGCAAGGAGTAGGGAACCAATAAATATAGGTGAAAACGCAACGATAATAATAAGACACTCCTTTTATATTCATATATCAATAAGAAACAAAAATAAGGAAAGTGGATGAGGAGAGAACAATGAACCGTTTGTATAGCAGACTGGTCACACACACACACACACACATACACACGCACTTACAAAGTTATTTTTTCTATTTTTGTACTTGTCTGTGAAACTCTTCTCCAGTCCAAACTCCCATTTACAACCGCTTTCTTCTCTCCATCCTCTTTTTTTTTTTTTGATATTTTTTTTCTATGGTGTATATGTATATGTCGGTTTGGTAGAAGGTCGTCTGTCCACCACCACTACACCCCCCTCACTCCTTATAAATAAACGATACATTACTTTAAACTGTGTTCATGTCCTCCTCTGAGGCGATCATCGAATCCCTCCAGGACAGTTGTAGCACCATAGATGACGACAACGACGATGGGGTTACGTTAGCGACACGAGCTCCTTGTGGTAACTCCGAAAAGGTGTACCTCCAGTGGTGGCTGCGCCCTCCTCCTCCTCCTTCTCCCTCTGCTGTGGTGGATACCGAGGAAACGACGACATTGCCGTCGTTAGTGTATCAGGCAGTCTCTGAAGAGACCGCGCCGTGCGTCGGTCACTCCCCTTCTTCCCCGTTGTGTGTGCTTCAGCTACGTCTCGGTCGCGGCTTGTTGGATTCTCCTTCTCTATTACAGACGGCAAGGTGGGTGGGGAGCCGTAACGCCTCCCGTACTACAGCTACAAAGAGAGGAGATTGTAAAAAAGTAAAACCGGACATAACCCCCTCGCCAGAGAAATGGCTCCAACAGGTGAGGAGCTCGGTATGCAGTCACCAGGCGGAGGTTTGCCTTCACCTCTCTTCTTCCTCCCCTTCGAAGGATCCAACTCACAAACTGTCGTCTTCGGTGGAGGCGGACTGTATTACTTCTATAGAGGTGATTGACCGCAGCACACGCGGTAACACGACAGTGAATGGAGTCGTGTTGGTGCCCGACCACCGCTATCACCTTCATTTCAAGGACACCACTTTTTTATTCCCCCCACCTCAAGAGAAGAAGGGAACGGCCGCCGATGGAAAGGAAGGTGTAGGGCGGTCACGAGGAATTGCCATTGGTCTTGGCCCATGTTGTAGTCTGTGGATTACCCCTATGAGTTTGCTACCCCCATCGACAACACTATTGGACGGAAACGATTCTCCTCTTGAGAATGAACCCCACAAAAAGGGTCCTACTGCTTCCAAACCCAAAGCAACCCCACGCAACAGCACTACTCTCTTAAAAGACACCGCCAGCGAAAGTTTCTCTTCGCTTCCCGCTTCCTCAAAGTCTGCGGTCGTAATCTTTACCACCGGAATGCAACTCAGTCAGAAGGAGACACAACAGTGTCGTGCGTTGGGTATTACTGTCAATCCCTCTCTCCGACAGGCCGCCTCTGCGGTACTCTTGGTGGTTCAAGCCCCACTTATCCGAAGCGTAAAGTTAATGACCGTGCTGCCCTACATTAAGGCCATGGTCGACCAAAGTTGGCTAATGGAAGTGCTCGCCACCAGGGACCGTGGTCTCTCGTGGTCCTCCCACCTCTATCGCGAAGCCAAAACCAAACAGTCGATTGAGACGGTGAATGGCTTCTCGTTAGCAGCGCTGCTCGCCCGACCCCCCCGACAGCGGCAGCAGTTACTTCACAGCTGGGTCTGTTGGGTGGACCCTGAGGCCGTTCCTCAGGACCCGCCATTGAACGATTTAAAATCGGTCCTGATCGCCAATGGCGCGCAGCTCACCAAAAAAATACGCGAGGCGACGGTGTTGGTGGTGCCGAGTAAAGTACTGACCGATGCGGTGATCCATCGTATCGAGGTGGCGAGGCGGCCGCTGCATCCTGTGCATCTTCTCACCCCTGATGATGTCTTTCGCGCCGTCTTGCAACAGCAATCAACGCCTCACACGACGGTGGAGCTCCCTCCACCGATTCTTTCTCCTCCCTCCTCCACCGAACCCATAAAGCCCACCACCAGCCCTTTGAATAGTGATGGGGAAGAGGAAGACGTGGACGACGACGACGACGACGACGACGGCCGTCTTGTCTTGTTGAAGAGACGACGTAAAAGTGAAGGAGATAAGGATAGCAAAGGAAAAAAGAATTCACGCAAGAAGCAAGAGACGACGTCACCCTTGCGAGGGAGAAAAACGAAATAGACTCATTTGCTATAGAATTTTAAGAATGAACCACCACAGCAACAACAATAACCACACTTCATGACTGAGATTCACCCTATAACTTGGTGTAGTTAATATTATTATACTATTCGTGTTTTTTTTCTTCTTTCCCCCCCCCCTTTTCTCCTTACTTCATTCGTGTAGAAGTCAGAAAAAACGGAATTCCAAAATTCTTTTCGTTTCTTTTATTTTTGTTTCTCTCTCTCTCTCTCTTTCCCTTTCCTTTTTTTCCTTTTAAACAAAGACATAAGGAAAAAACATTTATAACTAATAAAAAGTGTGTGTGTGTGTGTGTGTGGAGGACTCTCTCTCTTCATGTATACAGACCACAATATTGACTCCCATACTAATCCTCTCACAGACTCTACGAACGATAAAGAAGTAGTCCGTGATGGCATTCCTCAAAAAAAAGATACGAATTCGATTCCCTCAAAGAATTTTTCTTCTCCTCCTCAGAGACAAAGTAAAAAGAAAAAAAGTCTTCTTTACAATGAAATAATGGAACGAAATTCACTGAACGGTGAGGCCATCCCTCCCCCTACCTCCTCGCACCCCTCGTTTTCCTCTCCCATGTATAGGAGCTCCAACTGCAGTAGCCTTACTCTAGAGCACGTGAACAAAAACATCAACAGCAACAACACTAATACGTTCCCCTTCTCACCTTCCGCCCCTTTATCGCAATCCGAGTCGGGTGAGGGTTGGATGCCCCCCTTCCTTAACCCGAATAACATCACTAATGCTGCTAGTACCTATGCTGGTAATCCTCATCGCCATCATCATCCAAATAACAATAACAATAACAATACTAATAATAATAATCATTATTATCAGGCTTTTCAACCTTTTCGGTGTCCCTCTCCGGTAGAAAGCGATCCACGTGTTACCGGCACTCCGGCAGAAAGAGAAGAGAAGGGTGAACTACAGTTTTGTAAGGGCAGGAGAAACATCACACGACGTCCTCCATCGTCTCCTCCCTCTCACCTCGTTCCTTTTTTTCCCCTCTTATCTCCTCTTCATCATCATCATCACCATCCTCCTCTTCATCATCATTATAATAATAATAATAATAATAATAATAATAATAATAATAATAATAATAATAACATTACAAAGGAAGAAGACAAAGCAAAAGAAAAGGAAGAAGTAGAAAAGAAGAACATTCAAAGTCTGCAGAGGGAGCTAAGGTATTATAAAGAGAGAACCGCATATCATATGCAAAGAGCAAACCGACTTCACCGTGATTATACCCGTCACGTTCCTCTCCTGTGTGATGTGATCGACACGTTAGTCTCCTCGGAGGACGAAGAAAACAACGACGACGATAACCACCTTAATAATAGGAATCAGGATAGTAAGGAAGGAGATGAAAAGGAAAGCAAAGCCAAATTGATTTCACTTCTTCGCCAGAAGAAGAGAGAGAAGGAAAAGGAGGAGGGTCATAATAAGTATAATACTTCGGTGAATCATTCAGGGAGTCCTACTCCAGGCACCCCTCTCACTCCTCCTTCGCTGTCTTCACTGCCATTATGGCCTTCCACGTCACCATCATCGTGCACCCTTCCCACACACCATAAAACGTCTGTAAAGCGAAGAGGCGAGTGGGTGGCAGACATCTTTCGAACTCCTCTTTTACCAACCTTACCGACTGTGTTAGTGACGGAGGAGAAGCAGAAGGAGAGTTTGACTCCTTGTACTGCAGCTAACTCCCATAATAATAATAATAATAATAATAATAATAATAGTCTGAAAATGTTATTGCTGAAGGAAGAGTATCTTAGTACTAAAGAGAGAGTTCAAAGAGAGATTCAGGAATACTGCAACGCCCTTGACTTCAACCTTCCTGTGTCTTTGTTTCTGAAGGAAGAAAGCAATAATAATAATAATAATAATAATAATAATGACGTCTTACCACCAAGACTAGAGATGCGTGTATTTTCATCGGATTTGTTTTCTCTTTCTGAATAACCTTTTTTTTTTTCTCTAACATAAATCTAATAAATATATAAGTGTGTAAATATATATTAAGACTTCTTCTTTTAGCTATTTATTAGTTTTTTTTCTTTTCTTTTTTTTTGCTGTCTAACAACGTTAATAGTATCGTAAAAGTTTTTTTAGAATAATTTCAAAATGTTTTTTTTTTTTTTTTACTGTCTCTCCCTTTCAGACCGGTTTTGTGTGCGTTCACCTGTAATATAATTAGTTTTTTTTTTTTCTGAATAAGACAGTACATATGTGTTGAGAAGTAGAAATGAATAACCTCGAATATTTAATTAAAGATAGAAATAACGAAATGACTTTTTTTTTTTGTGCTATCATTAATTCCTTTTTAATAATATTCATTTCCTTGTGTAGTATTTCTCAAGAGGATTTCTTTTTTTTTTATTATTTATAGTTGTTACTGTTTCTCTCATAGTGAAGAAAGCTCTATATATATACATATAGAATCTTTCTTTTTTTTTTTTCTAAGCTTCAACTTTCAACTGTGTGTGTTATATACCCATTACTATTTTAAAAACGAAACACTGACAGTAATAGTCTTATCGACTTTATTTTTTTTTTTCTCATCCTTTTTAAGGTTAGCACACAAACTTTCTCTCTCACTCTTTTTTTTTTTTTCATCTCTTTCTGCTTTATTTTCATTATATTAAGGTGAATACAAAATACAGTTGGGTTATTAGAAAAAAAATAACAGCCTAAAGAGCCCTTTTCTCTCTAATAATAATAATAGGTAATAATAGTGAAATAAAAAATATATATAATGGACAATACAGCGACCACTGCAACAGTATCGGATAGCCTTCGAAGTCGTCTTAAGAAAAACCATAAAAAAGATATCAACAGTAATAATAATAATAATAATAATAACGATAACAGTAATAAGAATAAGAATAGGAAGGATGCCTTTCGTCAATATTTCGGTTATGCCCTAGACAGTAAACAAATACGTCAATATCGAGTCAACGACCCCCTCTCTGTCCGCCGTGCGATCACCGTCAACGTGGAAGAGTATCTCACCTCACTGGGCATAGAGGAGGAAAATCCGATTTCCTACTGGGATTTATGCTTTTCTGTGATGGCGATTGTGTGTGGGGTGTCGACGTTCGCGTCCAGGTTTCTGCCGCTGGACGACAGATTAAAACTGCTGTCGTTGTCATCCTCCTCTTCTTCATCCTCTTTTTCTTCTTTATTGTACTCCTTTTTCATCACTCGACTGCTCTTGATCGGAACGTTAGGCTATTTGTTCGCGTCCGCCATGTTGCTGCTGAACTTTGCGGTACAACGAAATAAAGATGTATTCTTTACGGCATCAGGGGTAGTGAAGACCTTGACCGATTCTTCTTCTTCTCTGGGCAGTCCTGCCAATACAGGGGAAGTACATCACCTGTTGAAGGAGTTCCCCATGTCAGCAGCAGCCGCAGCAGCAGTAATAGCATCACCCACTTCCAAGGAAAAACCTTTTCTTACCCAATTACGATCACTGTGTAGTTCCTCTTCTTCTTCGTCGTCGTCGCCTTCGTATACGGTACGATTATTATACTCTTTTGAATCCTTCTCTCCCTTTATAACGTTGGAGGCGGAGTTAATCACACGACCAAAGCCGCTTTCGTTCCCCACCATCGCCGCAAAAGCAAGCACAGGAAAAACACAGTATGGTAAATATTTTAACGAAAGAGGCTTTTTTTATCCACCGGCGTTAATTTCCGATGTGGATCAATTATTAACACAACTGTGCCAAACCTCGTTGACAGAAAAGAAAGGAGAGAAGAAAAGGAAGTAGTGGAGGGGATACTATATATATATATATATATATATATATATGAGATCAACAGGCGTCTTGTGTTTTTTTTTCTTTCTTTTTTTATTATCAATGTGCAATAAAGATGTGATACGGAAGAAGTAAAGTTTACACTGTTTGGATGTCTGTTTTGTTACTTTAAGTTTTTTTTTTATTTGTTTATATATATATATATCCATCTGCTCCTTTTTTTTCCCCCTTTTTATTATTAATGTCTAGAAAGAAACCTATACCATTTTAGGAAAGCAGTGAACCACCACCACATTACAAGTAGAGTGATAGAATCAAAAAAATAAAATAAAAATAAATAAACTAAATTAAACCGGTAGTTATCGTCTTTTTTTCCGCGATCTTCTTCTTCATGATGAACTGCAGCCCTTCTCCTATTATAGGTCCTTGTTGGTACTCCTCCAGCGACTTGTGTTGGCTCCCAAACGCTGAAAAAGAATTACTGAATCTTTTTAACCATCATCAACGCTCTATCGAAGAAGAATTCAATAATAATAATAAAGATCCAGCCTCTCAAGATAAACGAAAACGACTAGAGGAAGCCTCCTCCACTTCTTCTGCCTCCTGTCTCTGTGTGTCCAAAGAAACAATGCCGTCCGTCATCGCTCTTCTTCACCAATGCAGTCCAGCGCCCTTTCCAGAACACCGTAGCACGGGTATAGATTACACCTCCTTCCGCTACTTCTCCAATAATAATAATAATAATAATAATAATAATGGTGGAGGTGAGGCAGCTCCCGTTATTCCGGTCGGTTCTTCCTATGCCGATGCTCTTTCGCTGGTATGGCGCACCGCCACCGTCCCTCGATACGCCGATCCACATAATAATAATAGTAATAATAATAATAAGAAAATGGAGGAGGAATACGACGAGGATGACTACGACCTTGATGATTCGTATATATTGGATTGTATTGAAGAGGGCAGTGGTCCTGCGATGGAGCCCCCCGTGCCGTTACCGTATATGATTGACCTTCTGACCCCCCAGTGGGAAGATGAAGGACTCTACGAGATCGCACAGCATAGAGAGATGGCGGCAGCGGCGGCAGCAGCAAAAAAGAAAAATAAACAACGGTAGTCCGTCGTAAAAATAAGACTAATAATAATAATAGTTTAATGTTTTAGTTATAATAATAACAAGGTTACCAATACTAATAAGCGGTGGGGAACTATAAAAAAAAAAAAATAATAATTAAGAAGAAAGAGAGAAAAATTTAACGCTAACAGGGGGAGAGAGAACATATCTATAATCTAACAATGAATCTGTTTCATTTTTTTTTCTTTTTTTTTTAAAAAAATTAGTTTGGTCTTTTTTTTTTTTTGGTTTGTTTGTGATCATTTTACTGTTGGAGGTAATCATCTGAGTTTCTAAAACATATATTTATATACACTCAGGAATAATAATATAATACTACATGAAGTTTTTTTTTTCTATTTTCAAGTTTGCTTATTCTGTTATTTATACCTTATTTTTTTTTTCTGTCTTTGATTTCATTTCATTCCTTTCTTTTTTTCCTTCTTCTTTTTTTTTTTTTCTCAAGGTAATTTTTCTATTAGTTTTTTTTTTTGTTCTTTTTTTTTTCCTTTTAATTGAAAACGGTATACCTTAGTACAAAATACATCCAAAATTTATTTTATACGCAGTCGATTATTTTTACGTTTATTTATTTATCTGTTGTAACTCACACTTATTATAATTACTATTACTACTAATTGGTCATTTTTTGATTAGTTTTTTTTTTTAAAATATTTTTAACAAATTGACTTCTTTATTACGATACTGAACACTTTGTTTTAACTTTATTTATTATTACGATTACTATTTCTGTTGTATTATAATTTCTTTTTTTTTTTTCTTGAATTTATATAAATTATATGAGCGCGATAGAAGTACCAGATCGTCTGCATTACTGGAGAAATGAAAGACTAAAGCGGTATCCACTACCAGTGGAACACTGTATTCTCTCCTCCAACTACTACAATTATTTCTCGAATATTCATCTAGATTCGCTCGACGAGGAAGAAGAAAATCCTAAAAGTAGTAGTAGTAATAATAATGATAATAATGAAATAGAAGGTGGAACGGAGATCTCGTTGGAGAATAAAAATAAACAACGGGAAAGTGGTAACGGAAAGCGAAACACTAATAGTAATAATAATAATAATAATAATAATAATATGAACCACTCTTTAACTCGTTTAGCGTATAAAAACAAAAAATACGACTTTAGCAAACGCCCTCTCCATCAAGACATTAAAACCTTATTAACTCATCCGCCTGTAGCGTTACTCCCCAAAGCCCATCGTCATCATCATCATCATCATCATAATAATAATAATAATAATAATGAAATGGCCATTCAAAGGTACGAGACGCTATTACGAAATTTTAAACCCCGCGCCCACTCTTGCCCCACTCAGTACCACCACCGACGAAAAAAGAACAACAACAACAATAATAATAATAATAATAATAACGGAATAAATAAATCCCCTTCTCCTCCGAACGTCCAGTCACCTTCTTCGTCTTCCTCTTCTACAGTCAGTTATGGCGAGTGGTTCTCAGACAAGTGTAATGCCTCCGCGATTCCTCTACACCATCCGTCTCGACTGCTCCTCTACCAACACTGTTTCCTATCATCCTCTTCGCCTCCTCCTACGACTGTGGACCCAGCGGAGGTTTCCTCAGGGATGTGTCTCGCCCAACAGCTCACCACCGCTTCAGGAACGGAAGTGAAGAAGGAATTAGAGGTGAATGTGGAAAATAAAAATAACAATCTTTTTCTCGCCCCTCACGCCTCGCCCGGTACTGTTTTCTCATCCTCCTCGTCGTCGTCCAAGAAAAGACGTGAGGCGGTGGAAGACTATTTATTGGAAGAAAAGGATAATTTATTACTGTGGCAGTCCTTACCGCTGTTTGGATTTGAACGAAAGTTTTACGATCGACAATTCTGTCAATTTGGTGTTGGTGATGATAATGAGGATGGTAATGATGAAGGAGGAGGAGAAGAAAAAAGGGAAGCCACATTGAAACAGAAATTACCCAGTGGGAAGAGAAGTAAAGTACTCCGTTCGGCCTCCCTTCCCGCACTGCCCATCATAGAATTATCTTTCTCCTCCCCTGTAGAAGAGAGAGAAGGCGAAGAAGAAGGCGAGGGTGAGGGTAATACCGACGACGTGGAGACCAACACTGACCCTTCCGCGACCAATCCTTGCGTCCCTACCAACCGTGCCAATCCCGGAAAAGAAACGTTGCAGAGGAAAAAAAGAAAAGAACGCCCCACATCAGAGACGCTTTCCATCGACGATTACTTTATCTTTAACCCGTTTTATGATTTGCTAGGCGATGGAGCCTTTTCCAAAGTCTACGCCGCCTATCCTTTTCATCTAAAAGGCACAACATCATCACACACTCCAGGAAATGAAAGAGTGGACGACAGTGCTTCGTCGTCGTTACCGGCCCGTTTGGCCGTCAAAATTATCCCTCGAAAGAGTAAACGGTATTTCATCTCCAACACCCCACTGCCGCAGGAACGAAAAGCGGCACTCCTTACGATGGAAAACGCGAATACTACCGTTATAGACAACAGTGATATTGAAGAAGAGGAAGTGGACGAGGAACAGAACCGCTTTGCTAGTCTTTATTCCCACACTCCCACCGCCGTTGAAGCTGGTACAACCATTACCACCACAGAACACTCTCCCCGACCCCTACACGACGATGAAGATCGTAATCATAATAATATTAATATTAATAATAATAATAGTAATAATAATAATGAAGATACCATCATGCAGAACTACCAGAAAGAGGAGGAAGAGAACAAAAACAAGAAGCGGAAGGCGTTGCTGGAGATTGACAAGGAGATTTACTTTTTAAATAAGCTGAATGCACCGACCAATCATAATAATAATAATAATAATAATAATAATAATAACAACAACGGTGGTGGTGTTGGTGGAGGGGACAAGTCCGATAGTATATCCCATCCTCTTCCTCACCGTGTACCCGTTATTGTTCAAACTGTCCGTACCAGCGATAACGTCGCCATAGCGATGAAAATGGAACATCAAAAGTGTTTGGATGGTCGTTTGTTGGTGAATTTATGGCATACTATACAGACGTCCGTGTTGGCGCCTCGACACCACCGCCACCCAATACCTTCATCCCCTCCTCTGTATGAAGCGGCGGCGCCGGTGGAGAAGGAGGAGGACCTCTCCCGACAGGAAAGAAGAACATGGCAGAGATTTATCGAAAAGCGAAACGCGCTTCTCCTTTATCAAATTTTTAAAACCGTGCTGTTTCTTCACAAGGAGAAAAAGATTCTTCACCGAGATTTAAAGTTGGAGAATATTGTGTTTTCCTCCCTGGAGTTGAACCCCACCTCTACCACCACCAACGCCACTGGAGACGAGAGCTCTAACTGTGATTCAATTACAAACAAAAAGACGGAGGAAGAAAAGGTACAACGCTGGAAAAGAGCATTCCTTCACTACTTTGGTGAAGACGCGCTTCACTATCAAACACGCTATCACTATCCCTCCCGCCCCTCCTATCCTTATCCTCCTCAACAGCAGCACCACAACCACAATAACAACACAGTGCCGTTTTACCTCAACGGAGAACGAATAAACCCCTTCTTGTTTCTTCAAGCGACGGTGATTGATTACGGCCTTGCCAGAGCGTTGTACTCTCATCATCCACCACACACCACCACCACCCTACCAGCGAATACCGCTTCTCTGACGCAGAGGGAGGAAGAGGAGGCGGAGGAACTGAAGCTAGTCTTGCAGGAGGAGTTCATTCGTCACCTCCAACGAGAGGAAAATAATGAATTGAAGGGGGAGGAGGGGAGGGATGAGATAGGGTGTTCGGCCGGTACCATTGATGATGGGTTACGTCACCCCAGCAACCCCTCCAACGCCTACCGTCGAGGAATGCCCACACCTGCCGTGTCGGGCACCAACTTGTTCTCCCTTTACTTTTTAAATAATACCACTACCACTTCTCCTTCCTTGTCCGTGTCTCGGCACCGACAGAGTCCGTTGCAGATGGCGGCGGTGGAGAGGAAAGATGTAAACTCTCTCCCGCCCCGCACTTCCTCTACCGTAGCGATGGGGGAGGATCATCACGACCACGAAGAGGAGGCGGGGGATGTCGAACAGGAAAGGTTTTACATCTCTCCCTGCGGAACGGACTGCTATATGGCCCCTGAAATGGTCGAAACCCTTTTAAATCTATCGTCCCTGTGTTCGGCGCTACCCGTACCCCCCGCACGACGTCCTCCTGGTGCCGCAACAAAAAACAATAATGTAGGACGGGAGCGACCGGCATTGGACCATAAACTGTCGCTGACTCGGGAGCAGGCGGAACGTTTGGATGTGTACAGTCTCGGTATCATTGCCTTTTACCTCTTCGCGGGGTACCACCCCTTTTTCCCGTCGACCACCGGCGGTGGAGAGGAGCGAAATATAAAACAATATTGGTTCCAGCAGAAGAAGGTGTTTTTCCCTTTAGAGGAGGACCGTGAAGAGCCATTCGTAGCAGAAAAGGAAACCACCAAGCCCACCACCACCACCACCACCACCGCACTTCGCAGCAACGTCTCCAACAACGTCAGCACCAACACTTTTTTTCCTCAAAAAGAGTTTGAATTTATCTCCGAAGACGCCAAAAACTTTATACTGCACTGTCTTAACTACCACAACAATGCCAACCGTGCAACGGCCGCTGAAGCGCTGGCGCATCCCTTCTTTACTCGTCATGAAACGATGATAAAGGCATTTGATCTCATGAATGAGTTCCAGTCGGCTGTAACACCCTCCGGGATCGTGGAGGGAGAGGCGGGTAGCGAAGGACGGCTTCCTTCCTACACGGATGTAGCAGCATCATCATCATCAACGACGAGCACTGCTGTGGAAAAAGAAAAGGAAAAAGAGAAAGATAACGAGGCATTTCTCTCCTCCACAGCACTCTCGGCAAATCTACCGATTAGAAGCTCTACTAGTACCACTACGATGTCATCACCTCTTTCAGCGTGGGAGAAAAAAGACGAGAGTAGAAATAATCCTCCTCATAATCGTAGTAATAATAATAATAAGGAAGAGAACCCTTCCGCTTTTCTGCATCCACCAGAAGCCTTTAAAAAGAACAGTGATAGAGATGATGTAGTGATGTCGTCGACCCCTCCACACGTAGTGACGAATTATGCAGAGAAGGAGACTTCTGATTTATTTGATGATTTATACAACTCCATGTTACAGTGTTAAAAAGAAGGAAAGAAAGAAGAATATACGCTTGTTTTATATATATATATATATATCAGAAGGAAAAACAAAAAGTTTCTTTCATGCCTCTCTCTATATTTTATTATTATTATTATTTTGTTTACTGTTTACTGTTTATTATTTATATTTTTTTTTTATTTTATAAGTTCAATGTTGTATAACGATTATTATTTGTAAACATAAAATTATGTTTTTTTTTTTTCTCCTATTATTTTTGAAATCTACCAAATTGGTTTGGGCTAAGGTGAAACGTTGTTTAACTGTTTTTTCTTCACCCACTGAAATCTCTGTTCATTTTTTTCGTTCTTCTCTTCTCTGTTTCTGTTCTCTTCTTTAAAAAAAAAAAGGAAAATAACTGCTGTAAAGATTACTTTTTTTTTTTCTCTACAACTGTCCATCAAAAAACAACAAACAAACAAAAACCCCATAAGAACAGCAACAACAAAGTAGTAAATAACAAAAATAATCAATGTCACTTTCAGATTTACATTCTGAATTTAGTCTTTCTGGGAGTTTCTCTCTCCAGAGTGATGACAATAATAGTAATAATCATAGTAATAGTAAGAGTAAGAGTAATAAAGCGTATTACGACCCCAATAAAATCAACAGTAACAGTAATAGTCTCCGCCAATCGTTGAAGTCAGACCCCCCTCGTAGGAGACGAGGCGGACGAGGTACGACGGTGAGCACTCTACCTGGTAATCCTAATAACAATAATAAAAAGGATAATATGGATAATAGTAGCATCGCTCCAGAGCTGGGGAAGGCGACTTCCTCCTCTTCCTTTTTGACTCAAAAAAGAAATGTATCCTTTGTTCCCAACAGTAATAATACTAATAATACTAATGACGGTCAAAGAGGTCCGCTACACAGCACACCAGTCACTTCCCTTCATTTACTCTCCTTCGCCGACCGCGGCGCCTCCACCTCGCCTTCCTCCTACTCCAAGCGAAGTGCCCCTTCTCCTCAAGCACCGCCACCTCGTAAAACGGAAACCGATAAAATCAGAGAAAAGTTTTGGAAAGATCATAAAGAGTTGGAAAAGACGACGGCGGCAGCAAAAGCGCAGCGCTTTGAAGCGCTCTTCTACGGATCATCCCACCACCACCACCCCAACACTTCCCCTTCCACAGAGCCTCTGAGTGGTGTCTTACGGGAAGAGGACAAGGAGGAGGAGGAGGAAGGGCCTTGTGCCCAGGAGATGGAGGAATCCCTTCGGTCTAGCTTCTCCTCCTCGACCTCGACGGCACAGCGTAAGAAAAAATACTCACACGACAAGAAGAAAAAAAAGAAAGAGAAGCCGCCATCTCGGAATAAAAGTAATACTAATAAAAAGGAGACGGTGTCAGTCAAGCCGACGTTATTGTATCCGATCCGAAAGGTGGACGAGGAGGAGCCGTTTAAGTCGTTGCCGTTCTTTCCTTCCAAGGAAAAGGGGCACAAGCGTCGACCAAGAGACCACCACCACTCGTCGGTTGCCTCCCCCTCCTCCTCCTTGTCCTCTTCTTCGCCTTCTCCTGCTTCTCGTGTGGATCCGGAGGAAGAGCGTCTTGGGGCGCCTGGAAAAGGTAAAGAGGTGAGTACCACCTCCGTCGCCAACGATGCCGACCGAGTATCTACCCAACCAAAGAAAGAAAAAAGAAGGAATAAGAAACGAAAATTAGTACCACTGCGAACGGAGAGAAACTATAAAAGAATTGTCATACAGAAGAAAAATCGGTACTTCCATCCCAAGAATACACCCCCTCCTCCTCCTCCTCCAGTGGTCGCCGCTCCTATGGTCTACAATAATAATAATAATATGAATGCATCCTCTGAACCCAACGACGTCTCCAACACCACTCCACTAATACAGATGGAAGGAAGATCGGTCCCCGCTTTGCGATTTCCAATCCCGAGCGCGTCATCTGCCATGTTAAGCCCCGGCGACCAGGCGAGTAGTAGTGGTAAGAATAAAAACGTCCTCTCCTTCAACTCCACCTCTTTCCCGACAGTACAGGAGGACCCGGTAGATACAGACCTTCATCCTCATCTTAATAATGAGAATGAAGTGGAGGATCCACTGCACGCCATTACTGCCTCCTTGTATTTGGAAAACATAACGGACCCCATCGGGTTGCCCTTTGATATTATCGACAAGAGCGTTTTCTGTCCTTTACTGGAACGTTTTTCTTCCGCTGAAAAGGACGAGGAGGAGGAAGATTCTAATAAACTGAATGTTGGGAAGAGGAGTAATCAAAATAATAATAATAAAAACCTCCCCCGTACTGGCACAGATTTTAAAAACTATCTAGCGGCTAATAATATTCATGGAGGCGAAGGAGGAAGTCAGACCAGTCGAAAAGTTTCGGCGGTTGGCACTCCTATAGAGAAGGATCCCAATTTCTATTTGAATTACATATTTGAAAAAAACAACGATTACTATTTCTATGGAGAAGAAGAAGAAGCCAAAGATGGAGAAGCGGACAAGCGAAATACGTTTAACCCACCCACCATCAACGACGATAATGTGCTGGACTATATTCAGTTTCGCAGACACTCGGAGCGATTTCAAAAGAATATTCGCTATAACACGTTTTCCTCGATTGGATCCATCCTCACCACCACCGCCCACGCAGACGCGTCTTCCTCGTCATCGTCGTCTCTTTCTTCGTCTTCGCTGTCGCTACACCCAGGTACAAGGAAGAGAGGTAACGGTCCTAGCCTGGCGCCCCCAGGTCCGTCCTGCTTCGTACGTAGTTTTGTAATTTCAGAGAATGTCATCCGACGGACCGTCCGACACGTGCAGTCCCTCATGAAGGAGTACTTTTCCTTTACCACACCTCCGCCGCCGACACACGACGAGGACACCGACCGAGAAAAAAAGGACGATGAAGAAAAGCCGTCGTCTTCTCTTTCTTCTTCCACCCCCGGTCGTCGCCGTCGTCGTCATAGGGAATTGAACTATTTCCAGAGAGAGTACCTGCGGGAGGTGGGGGCAGAGGGGGACCTCCGAGGCATCGGAAAAGAGTTGGAGAACCGCCTCCCACCTAACCGCTACTCCTCCTTTTTAAATCACACCCTCGGTAGTTTCTCGATGGGCGCTAGCTATCAACGAAACATTTCCCCCACCGCCACTGACGCCTCCCCGTACATGTTCAAGTGGGAGGAAGGAGGAGCCACAGGGCTGGATGCTAAGGTGGAGGTGCCCCCTTCCTCCCGTACCTGGTCCTATGGTGGACGCGTGGAGCAGCTGGAAAGCCCTCCGGTCAGCGGATTTCGGAGTAGCGAGACCGCCTCGCAGGAAGAGGAGGAATGGGAGGAGGACGAAGAGGAGGAACTTCTCTTCACCGACGAGGGATCCCCCCTCCCTGAGATGCTGATTCATGAAATCGAGCAAAACATCCGGTCGCTGTTCTTTCCTCTCCTCCCCACCAACACCAACTCCAAGGATCCCATTCATCACGAGTCGTACCGTTTCCCATTATCATCCCCCGAGGACGACAGTCACAGTCGTATGGGTGGCGTAAGTCGCAAGTCGGAGAATCCGTTTCATCCTCCGCCTTTCGTGACGTGTGAGGAAAAGGAAAAGGAACAGCTGTACTTGACAATGCCTATTCTTGGGGCCTCGCTACGGCACCTCCGCCACCGTCCTCGTACCTCTCATCGGACAGAGAACGCCCACGAGAAGGGAAACTCCATCCAAAAAAGACACTCCAGCATGAAGGAGAAGAAACCGAACGAAACGGAAGAGAACTTAAACAGCACTGATAAAAGTAATCGTCTAGTGGAGACGTCGTTTATTATTCCGGGGGTGTTGGAGGAGACGGAGGGGGGAGGAGGAGAGGAGGAACCTCAAAAACAGAAAAAAAAGACCTCCGAAACGCCGACGCCGGTGCGTAAGAAAGTCTACCAACCCCCTCTGCAGAACCGTGAAAACTCCCATCTGCCGACGCAACGATTAGAGTGTAAGATGTGCCATAAAAAGTTCAAAAGTAAAGACGAGTTGAAATTTCATCAGTCCAAAATGCATAAAGAAATATTCGTCGTGAAGCGTCACCTCCACTCCCCATACCACCGCACCGGGCCTCGTAAGAAACGTTCCACCGGACAAGGCAAACTCAAGAACATGAGCAACCCCAGTGTCAGTGCACCGAGCGGCACGACAATGACTGCCGGACTTGACGAAAAGGATAAACACGAGTCCGGTCAACGCCCCCACAATGCCTCTAAAAGAAGGAAGGAAGAAGATGAAGAGGTGGGAGAGGGAGAAGGTGTAAATGCCACCCCCACCCGTCACGACGGAGCAGAACTGCGTTATACGGGGGATTTTCCGTTACTACTGGTTCAACTTGCCTTTCCATACGTACCAGAGGGTAATGTAAAGAATGTGTTGGCCGACTCGTTGCAGATGCCCTCGCCGATCGGACCCGCGGCGTCCACCTCGTCAGTGTCTTCCCCACTACACCCACTCCAGAGCAACAGTACTTATACCAGTAGAAGCAACAACAACAACAACACTAATAATAATAATAATAATAATAATGTTTCTGGGGCTGCCAACACGGAGGAAAACACCAACCACCACAAGGATACCACCACCGCCGCTGCCAAGGGGCGTAGTGGAAGTAACTCTGTCGCCGACAAGAAGGAAGAGAATAGCATCAGCGGCACTGAAGAGAACACCTCTTCCCCTTTTCTGTCTCTTGTAGAAAAAGAAATGACGGTACGTAATATTATCCAAAAAACACTTCGAGGCGTTTGTTTATTCTCGGAGGCGAACGATAATTACCGGTTGAATCGTTACTGGAGTGGGAATCATCCCGATACGAGCCAAATGACGTTGAGCGATACGAATACGAGTAATGTTTATAATCCCAACGGTTACACCGATGACATGGATACCCCGATTGCGTTTCCAAGAGGTCATGGAGCGGTGTCGCTGCAGAATATATTTTTCCGCAGTCACGTAGAGAAAGCGGTACGGCAGCTCTATCAAAGTCTCCCTTCCGCCTCTCCTGCTGCTCTGGCTCTTCCTCCCCCCGGTGGTTGGTTAGGCACCGTGCAGAAGGATAACTTTGTGGAATATGTGTGGAAGGAAAAGATTCCACCTATTCTGGGGGAAAGAGACCGTTATGGGGCGTACGCGGCGGTGTCAAGGCTGTATGATCTACGACTGATTACTCGCCCTCCGGACGAGCCGAACAGTGGGGAGCCACACCAAGAGCATGGGGAGCAAGACAAGATTCAAAAAAATGACAGTGAAAGGAAAAAACTAAACTTGTCTTCTTCTTCGTCGTCGTCGTCCTTCTTCTTGGCCGAAAACAATCCGAAAGAGAGTTCCCTCCTTCAAAGTCGGGAGAATACCACCACCGGCGGCGGCGACCTCAACGAGAGTAAAGAGGAGGAGAAGGACACGACCCACGCAGCGACGTCGATACGAACGGCCATCGACCCCCACACGACTTCCATCACGGCGGAAAAGAGTAAAACCATGTCGACGATTGCGGCGGTGCCTATTCGAATGGATTTTGCACAAGAAGATGTTATCTTGACCGACCACTATTATCAAGAAATGGAGTACGTTTTAATTCTTTCGGTGGCAAAGGTGATGTTGCGGTATTTTGCTCGGTATGCCTCTTTGCGAGACGCAGAAGAAGTGGAGGAAGGAGAAAGAGAAGAAGTGGAGGACGGGAGGAAGATGCCTAAGGCGAAGTCTCCGGCTTTGATTTCCATGGAAAAGGTTATATCTCGGTTGTTTCCCTTTTTATCCTCCTCCTCCCCCACCTCCTCTGGAGCCCCTTTTTCTTTTCGCCGTGGAGGGGAGAGGAAGGATAAAGTACGTCAAACGAAACCCAACACCACCAAAGAAAGCGCAAAGGAACAAGAAAAAAAAAAGGAGAAGGAGAAGGAGAGGGAGGAAGTTGAAGTAGAAGAAAATGAAAGAGTGGGAGGAGTCCAAGGAGCAGAGAACAGTCAAAGTCTTCACTCCTCCCTGCTCGAGGCGGTAGATGGCTTTCATAGTCTTCCTCTCCCTCTTCCAGAAGTAGGCCCCACCCCCCAAGACGCAAAGAAACGAAGCAAAAAGAATGAGAAGAAGAAACAGCGAAAAGTGAAGGTCACAAGAGAGGAAAAGATTGCGCAAGAGAAGGAAAAGTACTACCAACGGTTTGTGCAACTAAAGGACTGCACCAACAGCAGCAACAGCAACAACAACAATAATAATAATAATAATAATAATAATAATCCCCACGACGATGGAGAGGCTTGCTGGGATGCCACGTTAGGCTTGTCTCCTAATCGTACGAGGAAAGAAAGGGATGACAGTCCTCCACCGACACCTGGCCAGTGTAATGCCAGCAGTTGTGCGAGAAAAGCGGAGACGGTGGCGCCTCTGACCGCTCCCATCTTCCGTGATGACGCCCTCATCCTTGATTTTCTATCCTACGTCACGGAAAAAGTGTTAACCGTCTACTACGACCCCCGTGAGGAGGGGGACCTGGCTCCGTGGGAAACCCCTTCGACAGAAAAGAAACACGACAAGGAGAAAAAAGAATTCAACTTTGTTCTGAAAGAGTCCTACTACATCCCTCCCCCACCGTACGTCTCCAAAGAAATTCTCCCCTCGTTCTTTATCCAACACTATTTGAACCACGCACCACAACAGCAGGAGGACGGCTACCAGCGCGACACCACCTCCACCACGTCGTCCGCATCCCATCAGATCCGTCTCCTTAGCAATACAGTGTTCCCGAACGTCAACAACACACATTATTTAGCCTTACAGAATGATGTGTGGAGCATAGCGCTCTGTGCGGTCGAGCTGAGCCATCTGCTGTTACTTTCTCCTCCTCTTCTCACTGCCACCCCGCAGACCAACCTTGCCTCCCCCATGAATCATCGCCATTCTAATCCTAATAATAATAATAATAGTAGTAATAATAATAGTCTCCCTAGTACCGTGAGGAGAGCCTATGGCATGAATGAATGGGAAGAACACGTCCGCCCGTCTCCGATGCTACCAGAATGGGTGTATCGGCAGAACAGCCCTCTCCCTTTTCTTTACAACTCTGTAAAGGAAAGATTCTCCTCTCATTTTTTTTGTTTTGTATACCGAATGTTGTTTATGTTTCACACCAATACTGTATCTTCTGCCTCTTTAATGCCGTCGACCACCCCGACGGTCACGCCACGTGGTACGTTGTCCTCGGTGAAGCATATTACCACCAAAACAGTCGATCAGCTGTTGCAAGATGATTGGTTCCGTAACATTTTGGTTTCCTCGAAGGAGGATTGTTATTTTACCTTTCTGGAGTGGAGCGCCCTTGACTCGAGACTTTCCTTCTCGACCCGCCGCCCCCGTCCGTTTGTACGAAATGTGGTACCACTCAAGAAGAAGCGTATCTCGGTGAGCGAGCACGTTGGAGGAGGGAAAGGGAACGGTAGTGGTGGTGCGGCGGAAGAGGAGGAGTACGAGGAAAGGGTCTTGTGCCTTCCTCCTTCGTTACACATGAATCCCGTCGATTACTACTTCCCCGAGTGGCTTTCGACTGGAAATAACACAAATCATAATAATAATAATAATAATAATAGCCCTTTTGGAGATGGCACCAGCGGAGATATCAACGAGAAGATTATTTCCATCATGAGACGGATGGCGGCAGATGAAAAAGGCTGTGTGGGGTTCGTCATTTACGAGGAATATCTCCTCCTATTTAGCGCCTTAATTCACCAAAAAGTGAAGGAGATGAATAAAAACAACAGTTTAATCAATTTTGGAAGCCCTAATAGTACGACCACCGTCCTTCACGGCGATCCACTGCTTCACCGTCCGAGTCCCCGTCCTTTGCATCACGAGGGGGGTCATCGTCGTAACACTATGTACAGCTCTAATTGGAGTCAAGCGGTGATGAATGAACGTCGGTGGAGGTCTAGAAGAGGTACTATGGCATTTCAAGTGACCGCATCCCTGCATGAGGACGAATACCAAGCCCATCCACCTCCCCACCTCGACGAGAATAACGAACGAAACATCTTTTATCTCTTCGCTCCAGAAAATGTGGAAAAGTTTCAACTACAACAGCAGGAGCAACAGCAACGTAGTCGGCGTCCTCTCTCCCAGAAAGAAAAAAAGGAAGAAAGAATGAAGAGGCAGAAAAGACTGTCCTCCTCGCACGACACGCACACGTATACTACACAATCCACCAAGGAGGATCGTAAGAAATCCCATTCCCATTCCTCTTCCTTCTCGCGTTCTCTCTCTTCATCGTCGTCATTTTCTTCGTCCGTATCCTCGTCAACTTTATCCTCCTCCTCCTTGTCTTCTTCCCCTTCCTCTTCGGTATTGTGCTTCTCCGAGGAAGTGGGTAGCGTCACCTCTTCCTCTATTTCTGTTCTCTCTCCACTCAGTAAGGAACAGGGCCGTCATGCCTCTCAATTGATGGAAGCAACGGCGAGGCCACGTACCATGAGACGACACCATCACCATCCTCATCACTATAATAATAATAATAATAATAATAATAGGGATTCCCTCCCACGACGAAACCCCTATCGTGGGAGTAACTCAGGTACCGGTACGGGCAGTGGTAGTGGTAGTAAGAAGAGTGTAACCGCAAGACGAGGAAGAAGAAGAGGACAACGACGCCCTCAGCTGAGTGGATTTTTCCTTAGTGCTGTGGAAGTCAGTAAAGGTCGTCTTTTATCGATTCCTTCGACCGCCGTAAGACAAGAACAACACCAACAACAACAACATCCAAATAATACTAATGATAATAATAAAGAGGAAAATAATAATAATAAGCCACTACAAGAGCCACCGCGGGAGGCGTTAAACAAGGAAACCCCTCCACCACTTTTTTATAATCCAGTATTGCCCTTCTTGAGAACCAAAAAGAAAGCACAATCCGATGAAGATAATAATCATAATAATACTAACACAGAAAAGGAGAAGGATAAAGCGGAAGAGTTTGACGTAGTGATTCACCATCGACGGAATGAGACATTTTCCTCCAGCGCCTCTTTGTCCTCCTCCTTCTCTAGTAGTAGTGGAGAGCACCATAACACACTTCATCATCATAATCGTAATAAAACTCTCTCTTCCTCCTCCTCCTCACATCGAGCTCTCTTTCATCAATTTATTCAACACTACCTCGATCTTTTTCACCACTCCACCGTCGTCGGGGATCTGTTAGTCGTACTGTTTATCAAACGACTCTCTCAAAGCGAGGCCACAAGGCCTTTTTTGGTGTTGCATCCTCTTTCTTCCTCTATGAGAAAGATGCTGTGGACGAGTCCTACTGTTTCGCTTCAGTATCTACAACGGGCTATACAAGTATCCTTTTACCATCAAGAAACAAATAATAATAATAATAATAATAATAATAATAATGGAGGAGGAGCGGAGAAGGCGAATCAGGAGGAAGAAAAGTTTCTCAATAACAACAACAACAATAATAATAATAATAATAATAGTGAAGGGATAGACCGAAGGAATCGTAATGAGGATTATTTGGAATTGCAAGTCATTGATAACAGTCCGTCAAGTTACCAGAATTATATTGTTTCAAAGTGGATTGTACTACATCGAAAGAGTAAAATACTGCATAAACTAAACTCTTAAATAATATTATATTATATTATATTATATTGTGTGGGGTGAAATAAAGAAATAAAGTAAAACGATAAAACAGCAAATGAATGATATCCCAGAAAACAAACGAATACACAAGAAAAAATAATAATACAAACACTACAAAAAAAAAAGTTCTTTTTTTTATTATTATTTAGTGGTGACAAGAAATCTCCTTGATAAGAGTCAAAATCAGTCATGACTAACATTTTTTTTTTCTCTTTCCTCTCTTTTTCCGTTTTCTTCCTTTTCTAAAAGTGTCCCAATAAAAAAAATTAAAACAAAAAAAATATAAACATAAAATGTCGGATGTAATAGAATCTTCGTCCTCTTCAATAGAAACGAAAGACCCAACCGTGAAGAAACAGAAAAAGAATAATAATAATAATAATAATAATAATAATGAGGAGGATACAAAAAAAAGTAAAATTAATAACGAGGGAAGAAAAAGTAAACTCATTCCTTGCGGTCGTTTAGTTCTTTCCAACTTACAACGTCAAGTTAACACTCTCTACAAGGACCGCATCAAGCATTATTTAAAAATAAAACAAAATCACCAACGTGCCCCTTCATCCACCACCACCAATAATAATAATAATAACAATAATGAATACCCTTTTACCAACTTTAATGTGTTGGAAGAGGAAGATAACCTTGTACTGACATTTCAAGTAAAAGGGCTTCAAAAAGCGCAATCGATTCAAAAACAACTCCAAAACTTTTCCATCGATAATAATAATAATAATAATAATAATAATCATAATTCTAAACGATGGAAAGTGCATGTCGTTCCTCTTCGCGAAACTTTATTTCAATCTTCATCGTCGTCGTCGTCGTCGTCGAGAATTAAAGCCACTCTTATGAGTGTTATTACCATTCCTCCTGTTTCTCTTTCAGTAGTGGATGTCGCCTTACAGCCAGTCCAAGGGTATCTTACGGTCGTCGAGGATCATAATAATAGTAATAATAATAATAATAATAATAATGATAATGAAGAAAATAATAATAATGATAATACTGGGAGGTTTGTAGCGTCGTTCGCCAACGAGGGTGCGGCGCTTCATGCACGGGCTTTACTGTCGGGTAAATCATTAGGGGGAACGGGAGGAAGACTGTTTATTGTTCGACGACAAAGTTAAAAAATAAGATAAAGCAGGTGATGGAGCAGAAATATATAAACGATCCGTAAATAATAATTGTTAATTCGAATAAAATATAATACAAATTAATCATAATGATACACATAAAAAAATAAAGTAATAAATAGCAATAATAAAAATGAAAAAGAGTTAAAATCTTTTCTAGTTACTTTTTTTTTTTTGTTTTAAAATATCACTCTTTATATTATTATTATTATTATTTTGTCTCCCCCTTTCTCTTTTATTTTTAGAACCAGTCATAACAACAACAACAACAACAACAAATAAAATAAATTAAATTAATTTATTCATTCATTACTTTATTCTTTTTCATCTTTCCATTTGATTCGCACCATGTCCCGCAATACAAAAGAGTTCAACGACAAGGCGGATCGCTTTCTAAAAGAGTACCACAAAGAAAAAATTGCCTTGGAGAGGTGTTTGGAAAGTAAAGTCAACGATGATATTAACTTTGTCTGCCAAAAACAACGCAGTGATTATTTAAAAGGGATTGCGCTTATTTTTTGTGAAAAGGAGTATAATACGGCGGTGAAGTGTCAACAAAAAGCGGAGGATCGATGGGCTTCGGATTGTTTCAAGGAGAATGTAGCATTCGGTCAATGCACGGACAGTGTGCTGAAGAAAATGTATGTCTATAACTTGGAACACAATGATAAAAACCCTCTCGCGAATTAATTTATATATATATATATATATATATATATATATATATATATATATATATATATGCACAGGTTTTTACGGTTCTTATTATTATTATTATTATTATCACATTCATTTTGTTTCTCAAAAAAAAAAAAAATCATCAAAAAAATAAATAAATAACAACTTAATGTTATCATTTTTGTTGTTGTTATTATTATTACCGTCATTGTATATGCGAAGCAATGTGCTTTAACTAACAAAATCGGAAAAAATATTTAAACATTTTAATATTTCTACATTCAATATATAATCTTTTCTTTTCCCTTTCTTTCTTTCTTTCTCTTTTTTTTTTGTTTATTTTTTGATTCACTAAATCAAACAAACACACACTAATACTAATACTACTACCACTAATTCTAATACTACAGTTATAAATAAAAAAATAAAAAATAAAATAATGAATATAATGAATAAAACTATGTCTTATGGCTTCTGTAGACGCCTTTTGCCTCTCTCTCGATGGCCAGGAACACGCGCCGCCGCTTCAGCATCAGAGAGTAGTATCGGTAGTGGTGCCTCCGCCTCCGCCGCCGCTTCCCCTTCCTCTTCCTTGAAGGAAACGATAAAAAAAGAAACGATTAAATTATTAAAAATCCAGCTGGTATTAGTGCCGGTGGTGTTTATCTTTCTATTATGGAAATACCCAGCGCCGGATGAAAAAGAAGAAGAAAGAATGCGTATTGAGTATGAAAGGAATGCTGGATGGAAAACATAAAATAAAAATTAAAATTAATTATTTATTTTTATAATTGTTTTAATTTTATATTACTATTACTATTAATAATAATAAAGGGTTCGTCACACAAAATAATTACTCTCTTTCTACATATATATTGTTGCATCAAGAGGGAAAGGAACGTGTGAGAGTTAAAAGAATATAATGATAAGAAGAATAATTATAACGAGTAATTAACAACTATATATTATTTTTCCTATTTTAATCTCTTTCTCTGTGTATGTGTATGTTGTATGGTTTATTAACAAACAATAATAAACATATTTAATTCTCCACCTTTTTTTTTTTCCTTTTCTTTTTTTTAAGTGTAGAGATAGTTTTTTTTTTCTCTTAATTTTTTTCCTCTTTAGTTTTTTAGAGCTCTTATATTTATTTATTGTTGTTATTATTCCCCATCTTTTTTTTTTTTATTAATCTCTCATTTATATATATTTTTTTCTGGACATTTTTCAGCGGAAAACAAAAGAAAAATAATAATACTACTAAAAAAATAATAATAGTTGTAAATTTATAATCATTTATTATTAGTAATATTTTTCTATTACTAATATTTTTTTCTGTTTTTTTTTTTTTTTTTCTCTCGTATCAATTACATTTTTTTTTTCGCTTTACCTTTTTTATTGTTAAAAAGTACACACAATTAGCGCTCTGTAGAACAAAAAAAAAAAGGGTGAAAATAAAATAATATTAAAAGTAATAATAATAATAATAATAAAAAACTATATTATAACACCATTAGTTATTAACTTTATTGTTTTTTTTTTTTATTGTTGTTTTATTTTTTCTTTTTAATTAATATACACATTTTTTTTTTCTCTTTTACAAAACTATTTATTCAATTTCTGAGAGTTATACCCCGATATCTGTTCAGAAATATAAAGTGACTTTCTATATATATATATATATATATATATTAATAAAAAAATATGTTTTTTACACATCCACCTGTTATGAGGGACCATAATAGTATTAATAATAATAATAATAATGTAGTCGGAGGAAGTGAACATCCGTATTTTATTACCCACTACTCTCCTAATCCTCATAATCATCAACAAAATAGGAGCAGTACCCCTCGTAATAATGATAATAATAATAATTTTATGCTTTCGCCGAGTCGTCTACCGTCTTACCCGTATTCGCAAAACACTAGTTACCATAATTATAATAATTATAATAATAACAATAATAATCATCATAATCATAATAATTTTAATAATAATATTTATAATAATATTATCATCTCCAAACAAGTACCGTCCACTACCACCACCGCCTCCTCCTGCCCTTCCCCCTCTGCCCTCCCTTCTACTAAAGGTGATAATAATAATAATAATAATAATAATAATAATAATAATTATAATAATAATTATATGCTTCCTACTTCATTGTGTTCTTCTCCTCCTCCTATTCCCTCCAAAGAGCCTTCTCCTTCTAAATCAATATTAGGATTGGGATTGTCCTCCGCTGCTTCATCGCCTTCTCTATCGTCGAAACAGCAAAAGGAAAAGGAAGAAGATGAAAAGGTAAATAATAATAGTAATAATAATAATAATAATAATAATAATAATTTAAGGTATTTACTGACGGTGGAATTATTCTACTCGGACGCTCTTGCAGACAATTATTATTATTATTATACTCCACCTCTTAACAATAATAATAATCACAATAATAAAAATGATAATAGTTTATTATCATCACCGCCGTCGTCACCTACACCGTTTGTAACTTCCTCCAATTTATTATTAATGTTAGAAAAAAAGGACGTCAATCCCATCACGTGGACCGAAAATAATAATAATAATAATAATAATAATAATTTTATCGATCGAATTTCTTTATTATTATCCTCTGATGACATAACCACTGCTTGTAACAACAACAATAATAATAATAATAATAATGATGATAATGATAATAATTTATTTATTTCCCCGGAAAGGGTAAAGGGTTGGTTGGAGGAAGTGTCTAGTATATATTCTTCTTCCCCTCCTCGAGAGTCTTACTTCTTCGACAGTGAGTTTCATCATTATGTGAAGTTAAAAAAGGATACCCCGATTTCACTGGCAAGCGTGGAGGACCCTCTTTTAAACGATAATAATAATAATAATAATGCAGCTCCCATACCACTGTATTTTCGAGTGTTGTTATCCTCCTTAAGACCCCCTTATGAGAGTCAATATCAATTAAATAAAAATAATAAAATTAATAATAATATTAATAATAATAATGATAATAATAATAATAATAATATTGATAGGAATACAAAGGATAACATGACATTACCCAAGCTACCTTTACTGCCTCCTCCTACAGAGCAAATAAATAATTTTAATTGTAATAATAATAATAATAGCGTGAGTAGTAAGGAAGAACAGAATAGATTGGAGGACAATAGAGAAGAAGAGGAAGAAGATGAGCTTAGTGATAATAATAATAACAATAACAATAACAGTAAAGAGGATAATAGTAAAGAAGAGAGTAAAACAGAGGTAGAAGAAAGGAATAATATTAATATCAATAATAATAATAGTAAAAAGGAAGAAATAGAACAGTATAATACTGAGAAAGAACAAAAGAAGGAAGAAGAAAACAATAATAATAATAAGAATAATAATACAAAGAAAGAAGAAGAACTGTATAAAGAAAGAGAAGAAAAAAAGGAAATATCAAAGCATTCCTCAATAGTATCCTCTCCATCACTACCGACAGAGAAAACTGAAGAAGAATCTAATGCGTTGCTCCCTCTAAAGAAGGACCCAGAAACTTTATCTGCAAGTAATAATAGTAATAATAATAATAATAATAATAATGGTAGTAATAGTGTTATTTATAATAGCAGTATCGGAGAGTACACCACGTCCTCCTCCGTCTCCTCTCTGTCCGCGCTACTATCGCACTCCTCTAAACTATCGACGTACGTGTGTGAGGAAGCAAAAGAATGGATTGAATCCAAACATAATAAAATAGCTTCCCCCACTACTACTACTACTACTACTACTA
>JADNSB010000065.1:0-41514 GCA_019695575.1 Angomonas ambiguus | reverse complement strand
AATAATAATAATAATAATAATAATAATAATAATAATAGTAATAATATTAAAGGGAAAGAAACTAAAAGGAAAAGAAAAAGGAAAACACAAGAGGAGCACAACGACGACTTGGATAATAACAACAATAATAATAAAGAAGAAAAAGAAGAAGATGTATGGCAGTCTAAACGCTCCAGGCGAAGGAAAGGAGAAACCGACGAAACAGAAAATAATAATAATAATAATAATAATGATCAAAAAGAAGAAACTTCTCCTCAACAACAGCAACGACGTCGAAGAACAAAAAACGACAGTAATAATAATAATAGTGAAAAGGAATTGGAAACAGAAAACCTAAAATCCTATTTATCCAAAGTAAAAAGGAGAAAAACGAATCGTTCTACCAAAGAATCCAATAATAGTAATAATAATAATAATAAAGAAATAGAGGAGGAAGAAAAAGTTATTCCCGAGAAGGACTCTATAAAACGAAGGAGAAGGAGAAGGGGAGATACGATACCAACGGAATCCAATGATGCTGATGATAATGATAATAATAATAATAAGGATGGAGAAGAGAATGTCGGGAACACTCGAAAACGAAAAAGAAATACTTCTTCGACTACCGTCACTAAAAATGTATCCGAGACGGGAAAAAAAGAAAGTGAAACGGAAGAAAAAAAAGAAAATGAAGTAAAACGAAAAAGAAAAGATAAAAAGAGTAAAGAGGAAGACGAAAAAGAACAAAAAGAATCTTCTACGGTGGAAACTGTGCCTCCCCTCACTGATCATAACAATAATAATAATAATAATAATAGTATTAATAATGAGGATAAAAAAGAAGTCGACGAAAAACTTTCGTTATTACTCTCTTTTGTGAATTCCAATTCCATTCAAAAAACAAAATACCAGGAAAAAATAGAAAAAAGAATTAGAGCGCGTCTTTGTCAGTCCCCCAACCTTCTTAAAAATAATAGTAAGGATAACCACAATGATAATAATGAGGAAGAAGAAGAAGAACACAATAATAATAATAATAATAATAATAATAATAATAATAATAATAATAATTTAAAACAAATCTCAAAGTTATATTCTTTCCTTTTATTACATCCATTATTTCTTACCGATTATAACAGTCGACACAATGAACAGCGACTGAAGTATTTTATGGAGAAGAAAAAAGAACAAGAAGAACAACAACATCAGCACCAGCAACAACATCATGAAACCCACTCTCCTGAATATAATAATAAAGTGGAAGAAGATACTAATAATAATACCACTTCTCCATCCAACGCTGTAAAATCGAATAAAAGAAGAGGAAGGAAACCTCATATTACCGGTGGTGTGGAACCAGAGATTGTTCCTTTAAATACCATCTTCTTTCCTCCTCTCATTAGTAATAATACTAATAATAATAATGTCCATTCCTTTCACAACCGCTTTACCCCGGAGGAGGCGTTAGACTATATGAGAAGAGTCAAGGAGAAGCAGCAGTCCGCCGCGGAGCTTTTACATAACACCAAGGAAAAGGGAGAAAAAAGGGAACAAGAAGAAGATGAAAAGGAAAAAAATAATACTCTTCCTAAAGAGGAACACGAAAAGAAAAAGGAGAATAAAATGGAAATGAAAAGGGAAGACGAACATAAAGCCATTAATGATAATAATAATAATAATCAAAATAATCATTTATTCCCCTTTTCTCAGCTATCCTACGGCCAACAGTGTTTGCTCGTCTGGGAAGCGAATGAACTCCTCACCGCTCACCAACAAACGAAACATAAACTAATTCAAAAAATAAAAACATTAAATTCCATTTCCCATCGTCCTCCTCCTCATCCAATGAATAATAATAATGATAATAATAATGAAGAGGAAGAAGAAGAGGAAGAAGAGGAAGAGGAATCTGTGGTGGTAACACCGCCTCCTCGAATGCATACAAGACATTATTTGAATGAATTAAAAAAATATAATATTGCTCCTCAATTAGTAGAAGAAAAGAAGAAAAAAATGATTCTTTCGAGAAAAAATTCGCCTTCCCCTTCTCCGAAAGAAAAGGAAAATAATAATATTAATAATAATAATAATAATAATAATAAAAATAATATTTTATTTCAGGAAAGTTTAGTAGAGGTGATTAGTAGTTGTAGTGAGGATCATCATAATGATAATGATGATGATAATAATAATAATGGGGTTCATCGCTGCTATTATGATTATTGGGAAGAAGAAAGAAAAGTCTTTTCACAGCAAAAAGCAGTAAAGGAAAAAATAAACGGAAAATAGTTTTTTTCTTTTTTTTTTAATAATAATAAAAGGATAGAATGTATACACTTATATATTGGTACCATAGAAATAATAATAAAATAATTAAACATCACTTTTTCATTTTGAATTTATTCGAATGTTTATTTATTTATTTATTTATTATTATTATTCGACGTGTAAAATGTACTTTTGTAATCTACAAAAAATAATAATAATCATTTTTCTTTTTTTACTTATTTATTTGTGTTTTTATATACTTTATATTTTATATGTATCCTTTTTTTCTTTCTTTCTCTCTCTTTATTATTTTAAAAACATGAAGAGTAATCTTTCCTCTTAGAAAAAAAAATAAGATAAGAGAAAAAGAATAGTCCATCGAAAGAGGAAATAAAGAAACCTACACGACCACAATAACAATAATTCTTAATTTTTATTTTGTTAATTATATATATATATATATATATATATATATATATATATATTATTATTATTATTATTATTATTATTATAATTAATTATTTTTTTATTTCGCATGTTGCATCTTTTTGAAAGTATTTATAACCATTTATTCATCGAAAAACAGTACACGATATTAATTATAGGCCATGAAAATAGTGGAAAAACAACTTTACTGGAACAAATAAAATATATTTATAGCGAAGAACACCGAAAGGCGCTTGAGGCCGACCCTTTTTGTTTTCATCCTAATAAAAATAATAATAATGGTAGTAATAATAATAATAATAAAAATAGTTTAGTAGCCGGTAGGGAGTATTTATTAAAACAAAAAAAGATACTACCGACTGTTGGAATGAATTATCATCCACTGATGCATTTCTTTTCTCCTTTTCCACCAGTAGACGACTTTTCTAATCATCCTAATAATAATTTAAATAATAATAATAGTAATAATAACAATAATAATAATAATGTATCGTGGAAGAGAGATACACGAACGACGTCTGTTTCGTTTTGGGATTTAGGAGGTCAAAAAGATTTGAGAGTGTTATGGAAACATTATTATTATCAATGCAATGGATTAATGTTTGTCGTGGACGGTAATTTATACGAAAGAGAATGTATAAAACGATATGTAAAAGACCATCCTGAAATAAAAATAGAAAATCATAATAATAAAAATAATAATAATAATATTAGTGAAGAAAAAAGAAAAGAAATATTTCAATTTAGTTCTAAAGAAGAGTATATGAATGTATTAAAAACGATTTACGCGCCTATTAAAGACACTATTTTTAATTTATTAATAAAGGAAAAGTGCTTACATCGACAGAAAGGAGAAACTAACAATAATGATGATAATAATAATAATAATAATAATAATGATAATAATAATAATAATGCGCAAGAAGAAAAAGGAGAAACGGAAGAAAATCCGACATATAATATTCCATTATTAATTTTTCTCAATAAATACGATCTTCATAGCAATCATGAAAATAATAATAATAATAATAATGAAAATAATAATATTTATGACTATCGTTGTGTCCCTGTAAAGGACATGATGGAAGCCCTCGGCCTCTACGACCTCGCCATACATCCCTTCTTTTACTCTTCCCTAAATAATAATAATAATAATAATAATAATAATAATAATAATAAAGAAATAATAAAAGCTTCCTCGGGGTTTGGAAGTGTGCCTTGTACTATACTGTGTGGAAGTGCTTTAGAAGGGGTAGGAATTATGACCGGGATGGACTGGCTGGTATCGCAGCTGCATTTGACAGAATAATTAATTAATTTAATTATTAACTTAAATTAATTATATTTCCACACTGTACAGTATTTAAAATGAATTTATAATAAATCATAATAAAATGGATGGTATTATGTATATTGTATTATCCTAAAATACTTTTTTTCTTCTTTTCATGTGTTTTAACTGTTTGTTAAACTACATAAATTACTATTATACTGATTCTCTCTCTCTCTCTCTTCTTCTTCTTCAAAAAATAAATAAGTAGAATAAATCAAACATAATAATAATTATAATAAATAAATAAATAAATGATGGATCCTAGTGTGATTGTGAAGTCCTTCCTCCCTCAAGCCCCCTCCTTTATACTACAGCGGTTTCCTTCAGTATTGTTGGGTGTTATCATCGCGTACAGTGTTCTTTTATTCTTTCTAAATCCTCTTCCTCAATTATTATCCACTTCATCATCAGCATCATCATGGAAATTATTTTTTTATAATATTTTTCATTTAGTAGTGATTAATTCAGTGGGGTATTTTTCTGCTAAACTGATAAAAATGGCGTGTCAAAAGTTGGAAACTCATCTTAATAATAATAATAATAATAATAATAATAATAATAGTACTGAGAAAGAAGAGAATAATAATAAAGATAATAATAAGGATAGTAAGAAAGGAGAAAAGAAAAAGTAAAGGACTGTATATATAAAACGAAAAAAGAAAAGAATGAATGAATGGAGGGAAGATATATCTCATTGAATTAAATTAACAAATTAATTAATTAATATTAATAGATCACGTGAGAGTATTTTATTTTTTTTTACTTTTATGTGTGTGTGTGTGTGTGTGTTGTCAGTGCCGGTCCCTCTTAATCTTTATATCTAATATATAATAATATATAATATATTAATTTTTTTTATTTTTTTTTATTATTAATTCTGGAAGTTTTTTTTTTGTATTAGTTATCTATTAAAGTTTTACTAGTATTATTATTATTTTCTCTCTCTATTCTCTTTTTTTTTTTGTTTTGTTTGTTGTTGTTGTTGTTGTTGTTGTTTTATAAAAAAAGAGGAAACTAAAAGGTAAGCTCAATTAGTAAAAATCAAAATATTTTTCTAAAAAAATATTTTTTATATATCTTTCTACTGTATTGTTTTTTTTTCTCTTTCTATTAAGCTTATTTAATTTATTTCCCTATTCAATCATTGACCCCAAATAATAATAATATAGTCATGTCTCACCGTGAATATCAAGGTTTTAGTGGAAATAACTTTAATAATAATAATAATTTTAATTACTTTAATTCAGCTAGTAATAATAATAATAATAATAATGCTGCTGGTGGTGCTACGACAATAAGGACAGGATTAGCAAAGCGCACCCCTACTGTTACCTCCTCCGTTACTTTTACGAATCCAAATAATAATAATAATAATAATAATAATAATAATAATAATAATAATAATAATAGTTACTTTGGAAATAATAATAATAATAATGGACGTCCTTTTTCTACTAACAGTGGAAGTGGCGGTGGTTCAGCGGTGATGATACAACCTCCTCCTCCAGCTAATAATAATAATAATAACAATAATAATTTAAATAATAATAATTATTTTGGTCTTAAATTAAATACCACCAATAATAATAATAATAATAATAATGGTGGAGGAAGTTATTTTAGTAGTGGTAGTAGAACCAGTAGCGTTCACTTCAACGTGAATAATAATAGTACTAATAATAATCAGAATAATAATAATAATAATTTAAATAATAATAATAATAATAATAATCAGAATAATAATAATAATAATAACGGCCCCTTTCGGTCGCCTGGCAGTCCTGCCGTAGTGAATGTCAGTACCGGTAGTGAAGGACCCTTCGATGCTTCTCGTTATCAAAATAATAATAATAATAATAATAATAATAATAATAATAATAATAATAATAATAGAGAAACCCCTCTGTCATTTAATAATAATAATCAGTATCAGCAACAACCGCAGTATCCTCAAAATAATAATAATAATAGTAATTTTAATTTTAATAATAATAATAATAATAATCCACAACAGCCACCACCACCACCAGCCTCTCCTGGTGTATTTGGGCGACTGTTCAACAGTTTACTAAACGAGGGAATGGATAATAATAATAATAATTTTAATAATAATTTAAATAATAATAATAATAATAATGCAAGGCCACTGTATCAGACCCGCTTCGGCTATGAAGAAGATGACTTACCACTGCTGGAGGAATTAGGAATATTTCCTAAAGAAATATTAAATAACGCGAAGAAAGTTTTATTTCCCTTTTTATTCTCTTCTTCATCCTCCAACTCTTCTTCTTCTTTGAATGCTGAAAAAGAGGGCTTCTTTGTGGTGAATAATAATAATAATAATAATAATAATAATAAAGAAGAGGAACACGATGATTTGGTAGGACCTGTCTTTATTGCTATTTTTTTAGCCTTGGTGCTTTCTTTATTAAAAAATGAATTTCACTTTAATTCCGTCTACGGGGTGTTTGTCTTGGGAGCCTTGTTGATGAAAATACTTTTTTCTCTCATGCAAAATAATAATAATAATAATAATAATAATAATAATAATAATAATTTAAATAATAATAATTTAAATAATACAGTTTCCCTTACGCTGCTTCTTTCCTCCTTGGGGTATTCTCTATTACCGAATTTAATTTTCGCTCTTGGACGTTTTTTGTATTATTTCATATTTAATGTCAGTGGAATGGTCAGTGGAATTTCTTTTTCTAGACGAGAAGTAAACGCTGCTGCCGGGAAGGGAGATGGTGAAATAAATACTAATATTAATATTAATAATAATAATGAGAATAATAATAATAATAAAGGTTGGTTAGTATTAGGATCGTTGGTGATGGTGCTGTGGAGTTCGTACTGTGCCACAGCTATGATTGTGCGTCGACTGTCTTTATATCATCAACGGTATTTAATTTTGTATCCCATCTTTTTATTTTACTGTACGTTTGCCGCCATTACGATATTTTAATTAAAATAAAAATAAAATAAAATAAATGAATGAATAAATTAATAATAATAATTATTATTATGAATGTTAGTTTTCACTACTATTCTAGAAGTATAAATAAAAAAAATTAATGTAAAATGGTCTGTGATTAATAATTACTCATTTTACTGTTATTTTTTTTTTTTCACTATTATTGTTATTGTGTTATATCCAAATAAATATTATCGTTTTTTACGTATACTAAAAATAATAAAAAGAATTAAAATGTTTTCTATTTTTTTACTTATTAGTATTCTTTATGATCACATTTAAAGTTTGTACTATTATTTTTCTCTCTTTTTTTCTCTCTTTTCCTTTTAAAACTATTTTTAAATAAAACAGAAATAATATAGAACACCAAAAAAAGAAATCTCATAGAACTATTCTCAATAGATATTATCCATAAACGTACATACATATAAAAAAAGAAAAATATTAATTATTTATTCCAATTATTAATTATTATTAATATATATATATAATGTCTCGCGAAAATAATAAATACCACACCCCACTCATTGGTCGAGAAAAGGAATACGAATGTATCCTAAATCTTCTCCATGAAACCGTGGAAAGACACAGCAGCAGCAATAATAATCCTAATAATAATAATAATAATAATATTAATAATAATTTTAATAAAGATAGGTCGTTATTTATTTTTGGATCTTGTGGGTGTGGGAAGACCTCCACGGTGTTACGCGTCTGGCGAGCGGTCTCTCAGAAGGGGTTATACTGTGATGTACAGACGAAGCAAACAAAAACAAAAAATAAAACAAATAATATTAATAATAATAGTAAAAAGAATCGTAAAAGTAGTGTGGGCGTAAAGCGTAAACGAAGTGAAGCGGTAGAAGAAGAGGAAACATTATTATTACGAAAATCCAATAATAATAATAATAAGAATAATAATAATAATAATGATGATGATATGGAGGAGGGGGAGGAGGACGATACTGCATTAGAATTATCTTCCATGAACAATACCGAAATTATGGAAACCTTTTACGATAAATACGCTTTATTGTTCTCGGGAAAGAAAACACCAACCGCAGCAGCAGCTTCTAGAAAAAAGAATAATAATAATAATAATAATAAATCATTATCCTCTTCCTCTTCATCACCAGGAGCTCCAAAGATTATCGTTCAAGGTCATTATATTAACTGTGCCGATATCAGTGGAGTCGATCTATGCCTACACATTGCACTCTCTATTAAAAAGACCTTTCCTCGCTTCAATAATAATAATAATAATAGTAATTCGTTTGTGAATTATATTGAACAAATACCATTTTTAGATCGATTAAACGATAATAATAACAATAATAATAACAATAACAATAATAATAATAATAAGAATAAGAATAAAAATAATAATTATAGAGAAGAATGGAGTGAAGGATCGACAAGAAGAAGAAAGAGAGTCATAGAGGACGGAAATGATAGCGACGATGATAATAGTAATAATGATAACAATAAGAATAATTCTTATTATTCCAATATGAATCTTATGACCGATCATCATCATCACATTAATAATAATAATCATCATAATAACAATAATACACAAAAGAAATCATTACCCCTTCATCATTATTATCATCTCGTTGCTTTAGATGAAGTGGAATACCTCAAAAAGGGTCCCCTCACGGATAAAACATTAATCGAACTCACCAATCTTTCGCTTCACCCTCACCTCCAGGACCCCAGGTTCCTAAACCATAATAATAATAATAATAATAATAATAATAATAATAAAAAAGTAATGGAAGTACACTTTCTTGTTTTGTGTTATATCAGTAATCACAGAGATTTGGTCCATGTGCCTCCACAGTCGTTACTATCACTGCCGTTCGCGCCGTATTCAGTCCCGCAACTGAAAGAAATAATGGAAAAATTAATTAGCATTCAGTTAAACGGGTATGAAAGTGAATTTAAAGGAAAAGGGGGAAATTTTTATCGAATGGTAAAAGACAAGGTGGAGGAAGCCGAAGAAAAGGAAAAGGAAATGAAATCCACACGAAATAATAATAATAATAATAATATAAATAATTTAAAAACTATTCTCCGTCGTCGTCTTCCACAGGTGGAAGTCACTGCTGCCCTCAAAGACTACATTACCAAAAAATGTGCATTAGAGTATAATAGTGATATAAGAGTGTTATCGAATCTCACCAAACGGGTCTTGTACGTCGCCGTAAAATTAAAAATGGAAGAACAGCTTTTTACTGGGGAAGAAAATAATAATAATAATAATAATAAAAAGGTGTCTACTGCTGCTACTTCAAACGGTGAAAAAGAGGCTACCTTAAGGTTAGTCGTTGATATGTTTCGCCCTACTACTACTACTACTACTAATAATAATAATAATAATAATAATAATAATAATATAGATACCCCTACTGACTCTACTCGGTCCAGTGGTGTCGTCTCTGCCGCCCGCCTGAGTAACCATAATAATAATAATAATAATAATAATAATAATAAGTCCGCTGCCGCCCTCTCGGCTCTCCCTAAAAAGCAAAATAATAATAATAATAATAATAATAATAATAATAATAATAATAATAATAATAATAATAATAATAATAGCTCCTCCTCCATTACGCTTACTCTTGCAAATAGTATTTCTCATATAAAAGGGCACTTTATTGAGGAAGAAATGGTCTCTCACATTAACGCACTCCCAGAGCAAGTTCTCCTCGTCCTCAGCTGCATCGCTGTCTTAACGAACCCCAATAATAATAATAATAATAATAATAATAATAATTATTCTACTACTTTTACTACGATACGTCAGTTATATTCGCTCTACATGTCTCGTCATTTTCTCCCGTCTATGCACCAGCACGGGCTAGAGGAGGCGCTGAGCACCCTCAGCGACTTGGGCATCATTAATTCGGTTCATCCTAATCATAAAAATAATAAAAATAAATCCACCGCCTCGTTACTTTCTTCTTCTTCTTCTTCCTTATTGTTATCATCATGGGTAGTAACGTTAAACGGTTCTTGGGATCTTTCTGTGATGCAACAGCGAATTATTGACAGAGGAGAACGGGAGAGAAAGGAGAGGGCGATGATGGGCCTTGAGGATAGTATTAATAAAATGGAAATGATGTGGGAGGGGTTAACTCAAATAAATCAAGAATTATCGTTGCGGTAGTCATCATAATAATTTTATTATTTTATTCATAGAAGCAATAAACAAAACAAACAAACATAAATAATTAATAACACTGATAATATAGAAATAAGTGAGGTTTTTTTTTTATTTTCTCTCCTTTTTTTCGTGGTAGCCTTTTATGTCTACAGACACTCTCTCACTATACGCATACAACTATATAAGCATAGAAATATTATTTTATTCAACTCTTCTTTCTTTATTTTTATATTTTCTTCATGCCACAACTAAATAAACCCTTTTTTAAAATGATTAAAGTACATTTTTTATTGTTCTTTACAAATTATAATTATTATTCTTCGGATACTACTTCTTCCCTTTTCCCTCTTTTCAAAAAAAAAAACAAAAAAACAAACAAACAAAAAAAGCATTACGAATTAATTAAAATAGCAATAATTAATATATATAATTATGCCCCGTGAAATCCGTAACTTGAAGGAGTTCCTCTCCATCTGCTCCCGCAAGGACGCCCGCTGTGTGAAGATCAAGAAGAACGTGAAGGACACTAAGTTTAAAGTGCGCTGCAGTCGATATCTTTACACGCTCGTCGTCGATGATAAGAAGAGAGCCGATAAGATTGAAAAGAGTATTCACCCTACCGTGAAGAAGATTATCATTTCGGCTCGCAGTCACGCCTCGACCAACGCTGGCGCCGCCTCCAAGTAATAATAATAATAATAATAATAATAAATCAAAGACGGAATGATACGTGTGGGGATAAATATCCTAATAATAATAATAAAAAAAAAGGTAAGATGAACAGGTAAAAAAATAATAATAATAAAAAAGAAATTAAATTTATTTTAGTTTCTTTTTTTTTTTTACTTCATTTTATCTTTATATATTATTGTTATTGTTATTGTTATTTTTTGTTGTTTTGCAATTTTATTTATTTATTTATTTCCTAATTTAATTTTTTTTCACCATTTATTTATATATCTCTGTTCTATTCTTCCTTTTGTTAAAGAGAATAAAACGGTGTTTATGAGTATGTCTTTTGATTGCCTTTTTTTTTTTTCTCTCCCCTTTTTTTTTTTCTTCTTAACTTTTTTTTTTTTTATGTGTGTATAAAATTCCATCCAAATAAGGAAATTTCCAATTTATAATAATAGGAGTTTTTTTTTTTCCCCATCATATTTATTCTTTTCTTAGCTTTTTTTTCTTTTTTTCGTTTCCATCTTTTTATTTCCCTCGTGAAGTATTTATTATTGTTGATATAATTATTTTCACTAACCTTGTTTCGCTTTTCAGAGAACAAAGAAAAAAAAAAAAATAATAATAACAGAAAAAAATAACAAGGAAAACACATTTCATTTTTTTTTTTTTGAAAAAGCAGAAACTATTATCGATTTTTTTTTCCTTTTCTTCTTCACTCTTTTTATTATTATTTGAACACCCTTTTTTTTTTTTCTCTGTGATCCATTCTTTCAGAATAAAAAAAAAATATATACATTTATCGTAAATAACAATAATAATTATAATATAGTATTATAAAAGGTACACACGCTCATCATGCAGAACCCCGCGGCAGCCGATTTACTGCAGATGGCCAGTAGTGTTGGCCTCTCTCTCACCGACGACGCCTTCGCCGACCACCGCGATGAGATTGACACTCTTCGCGAACACCGCAACGCCTTTTACTTTCCGGTTCAACCCAACAGCAATCCTTTCATTTACCTGGTCGGTAACTCGTTGGGCCTGCAGCACGTCGGGGTAAAGACCGTCGTCGAGGAGTTTTTGCAGAAGTGGAGGGAGCAGGCGGTGGAGGGACACTTCTCACCTCCCAATCCTTGGTTTGAAATTGATGAGGTACTCCGCACCGATATGGCGAAGATTGTGGGCGCGGACCGGCGGGAGGTGGTGTTGATGAACTCGCTCACGGTGAATCTTCACTTTATGCTGGCGGCGTTTTACCGCCCGGAGGGGAAGCGGAAAAAGATATTAATGGAGCATCAAGGTTTCCCCAGCGACACCCACGCGCTGATTTCTCAGATTGAGTTACACGGAGGGACGGCGGAGGATCTTATTACGGTGAGTGCCACCGGCCACGACGACGTCAACGCCCCTGTCACTATTATTCCCACCGAACAGTTCATCAACGCGATTGACAAGAACGCCGATGAGATCGCTGTGGTGGTTCTGACGGCCATTCACTTTCTGACCGGACAGTATTTTGATATTCCAGCGATTGTGAAGGCGGCGCATGCGCATAACATCCCAGTGGGGGTCGACTGCGCTCATGCCGTCGGTAATGTACCGCTGCAGTTACACGACTGGGAGGTTGATTTCGCCTGCTGGTGCACGTACAAGTATCTCAACAGCGGTCCTGGTAACGTGGGCGGCGCCTTCGTTCACAGCAAACACACCGACGGACACAATAAACTCGTCTACTTGAAAGGTTGGTGGGGGCATGATCGCAAGAATAGATTCTCCTTGCACCGCGACTTTGAGGCCGCGGACGGTGCGGCGGCCTTCCAGTGCAGTACGGCGCCCACCAGCTCCCTCACTATTCTTCAACCCTCTCTTCAGCTAATGGCGTCGATTGGGATGGACAAACTGCGAGAAAAGTCGCTGCAGCTGACCGCGTATATGGAACTTCTCCTTCATGAGCTGGTACCTCCTGGCTGTATTGAAATCGTCACCCCCGCCGACCCCGCTCAGCGTGGGGCACAGCTCTCGATCCGCATCCTGCCCGGGAAGCTGAAGAGTGTCACGGCGAGTACGGCGGGTTATGAGTGTGGCGTCGCCGGCGAGGGTACTTGCGATGCCGACCTCATGCAGCGACAGCTATTGGATAGTGGTGTGATGGTAGATAACCGCCCTCCGGATATTATTCGCCTCGCTGCCGCGCCGCTGTATAACAGCTACGTGGACGTACTGAACGCGGTTCGTGTGATTGCGAGCTTGTTCTAAACCAAAAAAAAAAAACAGAAAAATAAATGAAAACAAATAAAAAAAAAAGGAAATAGAAATGATACCTTACGTATAAAGTAGAAATGAAGTAATTTTTCTTTTTCGTTTCTGTATTTATTTGTTTATTTTTAGTGTTTTTAGTTTTTTTTATCAAGCATCTTTTTTTTTTTTACCATATTATTTATTATAATTCGAGACACAATGGGTAAAAAAAATAAAAAACAAACAAACCAGAGAGCGATTTTTTTCTTTCTTTCTTTTTACTAACAGTACTAATAATACTAATAAGAATAAGAATAAAAGATAATTATATTTCAATCTACTATTTATGAACTTGTTGTTTTCTCTGTTGTTGTTTTTTTTGTTCTCCCTTCTTAACATCAACCTACCCTTTCTTCCCCCTTCTTCACATTTTTCTTTCATTGCATTACTATGAAATAATATAAAAAAAAGGTAAGAAAATTTTAGTTGTTGTAGTTGTTGGTTCCTTTTTTTTATTTTACTTTATCAGATTAAAGGAAAAAGATCGGAGTGAAAACGATAATCCTTACAGTCGTACTATCATTTTGCCTAGAAATCACACACACACACACACACAAACACATACAGAAAAAAATAAAATAAAATAAAATAACATTAACGTTGATATTTGAAAATAATACTACCACAGCAATGGCCACTCCTAGTCGACTGGACGATAAAGAGCTACTCTATCGTTTGGTGAAACAGGCAAAGAGCTCTCACAGCAATCTCGGTCGGTCCATGGACGTCGATCTTTCCTATCGTCGTATCGGAGGCGCTACGGTGGAGCCGGGCGTCCTCTCCACCAATCGGTTGGATAGGGAGCGGCAGCGGGAGGCGCAGGCGGTACTGCAAGAGGCGTGGGGCGGCAGTGGAGACGGAGGACTGTCCATCTCTCCACTAGGGACGGTGGTGCCGTCGTTTACGCAAGCCGCGGACGACGGTACGGTGGCCTTAGGCGGTACCGCGAGAGTCGGTCCCGGCTTCACGACACTGGTGGGCGCGGTCCCTACCGAGTCCACCATTCGCTGTATTGAGGATAACACAGAGCTCATTAGCAGTTTCCGGCCCTACGCGTACGACGCACGGCGGGCAGAGAGAGAGGAGAGCGCTCGTCACCGGGCCGCCCCCCACCCTGACCTCTTGCGGCAGCTAGCGCCGGTACTCGCCTCGGTGAGTCCGTCCCGGCTCGTTGATGTCGGTGCCCTTCCCTACCCCCCGCCGTCGCCGTCCTCCCCCCTTCCTCAGCCCCCTGACGACGACGTAGAGGAGTCGGAGGCCCCTCCTCCGCAAGAGGCACGCAGCACTAAAGTACACTCCGCTCCGCCGGGGGGGACGTACAGCTTCAGGGCTCTTGGTCGACCCACAGAGCGGCCGCGGCTGCCAGGGCACCGGGCGCCCGTCCTAGGACAGTACCAGCTGCGGTATCAGGAGGTGGAGCCTCGTGTCACGCACGGCTACATGACCCCCGCGCCCACCACACAGCCGCGTCGTCTTCCCGCGCCCGCGGAGGAGACGGGCCCTGTTGAGCGACGGGTGTCTGCACGGACGGACGTGGAGTCCCTGATGGGAGCCACCCACGCCTTTGGTCTTACGGACGGGAATGGCGGCCAGGCGGAGACGTACACGCCAGGAGGAAATGTGAAGGGTAGTTCCATGTTTCTCAGCAAGACGGAGCGGGGGCAGACGACGGGGACGGCGGCACCGGATGTGATGTATTGGCCCTACCCCGATATTCGCTCCACCACCTCTCGGCAGCCGACGTATGTTCAGATGGACGTCCCTACCACGACCCGCCGTCGTCAGCCGCATGTGTCCGGGAGACCGGCGGGGTCCTACGAGGTGGCGGGGGATATATCGAAAGGCTTGAGGAACCCGGTCCAAATGCGCAGCACCACCGGCCGCGATCAGCACTACTACGGCAAGCGGGAGCAGTACGCCTCCAACGCGGACTGGCTAGACGTGGACGAGGCACTGCGGGCGACCCGACCCAACGAACGCGCCGCCGTCCTCCCCCCACCGCAATCCCAGGACGCCCCGCGACGGCACTCCAGTCAGATTGACACGTCGACTAGCGTGGAGCGGAATTTGAACTACCCTGCAGACGGCATTGGCGGCGCTAACGGGGGCCATCACGTCCGTCGCTTTGACCAGGTCCTCTCGCGAGAGCAGAGAGAGGCCGCCAAGAACTTGAACCGGTACCACACCCCTTCCACCGACGACTATGATGTAAACCGCGACTACATTGAGAAGCGCTCCACCGCCGCTATCATCCACCCCCGCGCTCCTGGACACGGTGCCCTGCATGACCCCAACCCCACCGAGCTCTCTGGCACTCCAAACTATAAATGGGTGAAGCCCTCCAGCGAGCGTGGGACGCAGTTCGGGACGAGCAGCAAGCGGCCGGACCACCTCCTACCCATGCACGACCTCTCCTATGATGTCCAGCGTGGCTATCAGGCGGTGGAGCCCCGTGTGAGAGGGGACCCTCATATAGCGACGATGGAGTCCCGCCAAAGTCGGGCCAAGCGGGCGGCCACCGACGGCAACGGCGCCAACGTCATGTACGATCTCAGCGGGTATCCCCCTCGGCGTAATAAACTGGTGCCGGATTTTGAAAAGCAAATCACCAAGGAAACGGAGTTCAGAGGGCATAGAATACAGTCGGAGAGGTGGGAGAGAGAGAACCCCAAGGCGCCAGGCCCGGGGTACTATAACGTGTCTTACCGCTCCGTCGACCCCGACCCCACCGAGCCTCGTATCAATACGATAGGATATCGCTAGAAAGAGGGGCACCAACCCACAACAGAAAAAAAAAAAGGAAGAAAGAGAGGGGGAAAAAAATAATATAAAATTTATGCATTGTCCTTTCTGTATTTCTTCTTTTTTTTTTCCCTTTTCACCTTTTGTATCAGTTTTTTTTGTTTTCCCTCATTATTACAAATAATGCTTTCTGTACTTTTCAAAATGAAAAAAAATAAGTAAATAACTAAAACAAAATAAAAAAAAAAATACACCCCCTGTACGTATGTATGTATTATAATACTAAAATAAAAAAAAAAATGTATATTTTTTAATGGTAAACAAATAATTACCAAACTCCCAATTATACGCACCAGTGTTTGTCTCTCTCGATGTACACGTAAATGTTTCTTTTTATACTTTTTGGATGCTTGTGTACTAACCAATATCATATTATCCTTATTATTTCTCTCTCTCTCTCCCCCCCCTTTTTTTTTTTATCGCCTACTCCCATAAAAGTTTTTTAACTACCACTCCCTTATACACTCACACACACACATTTAAAGCATCATGGGCCAACAAATTTCGGAATGCGGTGAGAACCTCCCCCTCGGTCTCTGTGGTATCGACCAGATTGACTGGGGTGGTAACGCCGGTGCCTTTTACGAGTGCTGGAAGCTGGACCCGTGCTGTGGTAACGTGATGGACGCGCTCCTCTGCGCCCTTCACTGGACCTTCCTGAGTCCGTGCTCCACGTGTAAGCTGTATGCCACTTCCCTCGGGGATCAATGCAGTCTATGGCCGCATTGTGTCTGTATTCTTTGTTGCCCCGTCGGTCGCCTCTTCACCCGGTATAACCTTCGTAAAAAGAACGGCACCAAGGGTAATATGATTGGCGATTTTGTCTGTATCTGGTGCTGCGCCCCGTGCGCGTGCTGCCAGGAACTACGCTCCGTCGATAACGGTGCGTGGCGTATCGTACCCGAGTGTGACATGCCTGGTCTCATTGTCCCTGGCTGCAAGTTCCTCAACTAATCCTACTAATATTATTATTATTATTAGGATTAGGAAGAGGAAATGGCACTGTTTTTTTTTTTTTTTTTTAAAGAACAGTGAGGAGTGTGCGTATAAGTATAACGCACTGGTAGATATTCCGTTGGTTTTTTTTTTTTTTGAATCTCTACTATTTGTTTTCGTTTTCCCAACCTTTTTTTTTTAGCTCTTTGTACTAGTCACAGTCACTAATGAACCATTCAATAATAGTAATCATACGCTAAAGATGAGTTGTGAACAAGTATATCGACCTTTTTTTTTTTCACTGCCTGGATGTTGTCCATCTTTTGTGATGTAAAACTAAAACAAAAGAGAGCCACACCCATACACGCACAATGAAAGAAAGAAAAAAAAAATACAAACGTTAGAAAAACAAAATAAACAAAATAATAGCAGAAGGATTTGAAAAAGGGTAAATGAATGGTAAAGCAATTATGGAACAAAAAAGAGAAACATACAAAAGAAACAAATTAAAATGTTCCCTCTCTCTTGATTTCCATTCACTTTACAAGTACATACACTCCCTTCAGCTTTAAATGTACATAAAAAAAAATACTTTTTTTTTCTACCTACATATTTTTTTTTTTCTTTCGGTGTGTGGCTCAATGGCAGAAATGAGGTAGTAAAAAATAATATATATATACACTTTCTTCAATTGTTTTTTGTACACCTACAGTCTCATTTTTCTTCCCTATTTTAGTAAGAAAAGAAAAGAACAGAATTAGGCATTCAAGTCACGTCAAAATGAAAAAAAAATAGAAATAATAAATAAATAAAAAAAAGATTAATAATAATGCACATTAGCTTCAATAGCGTGCGGGTCCACCTCTCCATTACGGTTACTGCTGTTATCATTATCTGTGTAGATCACTATTTCTCTCTCTCTCTCTCTTCTCTTTTTTCCTCTATTTTTCTTAGCTGTATTACACCTTTATTACTATTATTATTATTATTATTTTTGACCTATGCTCCGTGTGTCTCTCCTGCGATACGGCTTCCCCACCGCCTTCGCCAGTCGTCCCCCTACCTCTATCGTTACGCATGAAGTGGAGAATCAAGTCCCCTTCCTTGAACAGTACAACACCTACCACAGCATGCCTCGACTGAGGGAGTGTGTGCAGCGATACGGCGCCACCGCCTATGAGCCCCGACTGGAGCAACTAGGAAAAGACAGTGGCAGTCCTTACTGGCAGCGACAGGCCCACTTAGCGAATGTGTACGAGCCGGTCTTTACCCCTTTCGATAAACAAGGCCGAAGGATCGACCAGGTGACCTTTGTGGAGCCTTATCATCGTCTGATGAAACTATTTCTTCAGACTGGTATCGCCGCGGTACCATCCACCGACGCGGCGCACGGACACGTGGCCAGTACCGCCCTCTTCGCAGTGTTGAACACGCTAGAGCAAGGCACCGGCTGCCCTATTACCATGACCGCCGCCTGTGTGCCCTCCTTACAGTCCGGCGGGTCTTTCTTCGACCCCTACATTGAAAAGATGACCGCCGCCGACTACGACGAGAGGGATTTGCACATCTCGCTGAAGACCGCGGCGACGTGTGGGATGTCGATGACGGAGAAACAAGGCGGGTCGGATGTACGACAGAACAGCACCTATGCCATCCCCCTAGAGGCCTCCACCGCCTCCCAGTCGGGGTCTGCCTACCGCATTACGGGGCACAAGTGGTTCACCTCGGCGCCCATGTCGGACAGCTTCCTGACGCTGGCTTACAGCGGCGAAGGAGAGCTGTCCTGCTTCCTCGTCCCTCGCTGGGTGGCACCGGGGGAGCGGAATGTCGGACTGCGCTTCCAGCGACTCAAGAATAAAATGGGGGACAAGTCCAACGCGAGCAGTGAGGTGGAGTACCACGACGCGATCGGCTACTTGGTGGGTCAGAGAGGGGAGGGCGTGCGGACGATTATTAAAATGGTGAATCAGACTCGATTAACGTGTATGATTGGGAGTACGGGGTCCATGTACGCGGCGCTGCAGCAGGCTATCCATCACTGTACCTACCGTCAGGCGTTCGGGGGGGCACTCGTCGATAAACCACTCATGCAGAACGTTCTCACCGACTTGGTGCTGGAAGTAGAGGCGAACACAGCGCTCTCCATGCGGGTGGCCAGCAGCTTTGACGAAGGGAGCTCGCTAGGGTCGGACTATCAGCGACTAGCGGTGGCCGTCGGGAAGTACATCATCACCAAACGAAACCCCTCCTTCACGTACGAGTGCATGGAGTGTATGGGCGGTAACGGCTACCTAGAGGACTTTCCTCTTACCCGCTACTTCCGCCAGTCCCCGCTCAACGCAATATGGGAAGGCAGTGGCAATGTCATTGTCATGGATGTGTTTCGGGCACTGTCGAGGAATAGTAAAACGCTTCACGCAGTGGTGGCCGACATTAAAGACTGTGGGCTCCCGGTGCTGGATAAAGAGCTGCAGGACCTCCTGCACAGCATTCAATCCGCTTCCCCCGGTGTCGCCGAATGTGAGGGCCGTGTATTAGTGGAGCGCCTGGGGATACTCTTACAGGCCTCCGCCCTTCATCACAGTCAAGGAGAGCCGGCGGTCGTGGAGCGGTTTATTGCCAGTCGTATTGGAGATGCGCATGGGAAGCGACCAGTGCAGTTCGGTACCCTCCCCCACACTTTGGTGGATAAAACACTGATAGAACGAAACACTCCGAAGCTGAACGCGGCATAACCTTTTCTTTCCTTTTTTTTTTTTTGATTTCCTTATGATAGCGTCATTTAATTTAAAACGTCTTTGTTTCTTTATTTATTCCTTTCATTATTATTACCAAAAAAAAATACATGTTTTTTTTTTTTTCATGTATCAGTCACTGTTATTATTTTTCTTAGCTTATCGCTCTATTGAGAAAAAATAATACTTTGTGTTTGTCAATTCATTTGTTCTACTTCACCTTATGTGTTCCACTTTGTCGTTTGAATTATCATCATCATTATTATTATTATTATTCACTTTTTTTTTTCTCTTGTGTTCTTTATTAACTACGGTTGACTTTACACAGCTCCACACCTTTAACCCTTTTACCCTCTCTCCCTTCTAAAAGCGTAGAAACCCACTAGTAAAATCAAACAAGCAAATAAAAAAAGGGAAAAACAAATAGGACAAGAAACTAAAATTTTAGAAATTATTATATGCTGCGAAACACTAATTCCAACGGCGAAGGGGTGGAGGGTGGAGCCCCTAATACTAATACCAATGAAGCCAGCACTAACGTAGCGAAAAAGAGTAATCAAGTCTCTGGAGGGATACTAGGAGGGATGAAGGAGCGTATTATACAGGACATGATTCAAGCCGTTCAGGGAAATTACAAAATTCTCATTTGCGATAAAGTCGGGGCGGAGATTATCAGTAGTTGTTTCCGTATCCATGAATTGATGGCCTTAGGAGTGACACTAGTGGAGGACCTCTACATGCTAAGGCAGCCCGTCACCAACTCCCCGGGGTTGTACTTGATCCAACCGGATAAAGAGTCGGTGGATCGCGTGATGCAGGACTGGCGGCGACTGCCTTGTTACGAAAGCTGTCACCTCTTCTTCACCACCACCGCCCCCGATTCTATTATTAACCAAATCGCGAGCGAACAGTCCTTTGTCGAGCAGGTGAAGACGTGTAAGGACTTACTCATCGACTTTGCCGCTCCAGAGCGGTTGTGTTTTCATTTTGGGATGATTGGGGACTTGAATAAACTGTTCCCTGTGGAGATTGCGCTCTCTGGGGGAAGGGAGAACATACTGGGTCAGGTGGGTCGGCGGTTAGTGTCGGTGGTCAACGCCCTCAATCAGGGGCGACCGACGGTACGATACCAAGGCTCTAGCCGCCTTGCCCTCGCGGTGGCACGGAACCTCTGTGAAGAGCTCGCCAACAACGCCCGTACGTTTCCGGGGTCTAGGGTCAATCAGGATCGACCAGATGGTCCTATTTTCATCATCGTCGACCGCTCCTACGACGCCGTCGATCCACTGTTACACCAACGTTATTACCAGTGTCTCGTGCAAGACCTCGTTCCTCTAAAAGAAGGACTGTACTATGAGCAAACCGTCACCACCGCCTCCGGGCTGAAAGACACCGTAATACAGCCAATCGACGAGCAAGATCCTTACTGGTGTGCGTACCGCCACGCCTATCTGATGAAGTGTCTCTCCGATTTCCCAGCCCAACTGAAAAAACTGATCGAGGACAATCCCGCGCTCGCCAATGGAATGGATAAAGGCGAGATGAGTCTTAAGGCAGTGGGTAGCGCCGTCAGGGCCCTCCCCGAGTTCCAGGAAAAGAAGGCGAAGTTGTCCATGCATGTGGATATCTGCAGTGCTATTATGGAGAACTACTCTCGCATGAAACTCAGCACCATTTGTGAAATCGAGCAAGACATGGCCGTTCCACGGAAGAGCTTTAAGGACCTGTTTGAAACCGTCAAGCGAACGGTCAGCGACACTTCTTTTCCCCCCAACGTGCGTCTACGTCTTTTGATGTTGTTCGTAGCATCCAATGAATCCAGGGAGCTCACAGAGGCGAAGAAACTGTCTCTATTGCAAGAAAGCGGTTTCGCGGCGGAGATTAGCCGAATTAACGCCATTGCCCTTCTTAACAACCGGTCGGGTCGGATTAAACAAGACTACAATACCTCCAAAGACGGCACCCCTGCCTCCTCCACCAGCGATCCCCCGAAGCGCACCTTACGGTCCAAGCTGCTGCGAGGGGATGCTGGGGCCTCCAGCTCCGCCACCTCCGGGCCAGCGGCCAGCAAGACCGGCTCTGACGCTCCTGCCCCTACCGAGGACCCATTCAAGAATCAGTGTCAGCTCATCGCGGAGGCGGTGGTGCAGAATCAACTGAGTAACTCCGATTTCCCCACCGTCAACGCTGCGGTTAGTCAAGCGGCGGCACCTGGTGGAAACTCTAGAGCCTCCTTACGTGCTGGCCTGCTGGGCCGCCGTGCCGCCTCCGAGGCCAACCACACGACGCCCACTTACGACAGTCGGAGAGGCGGAAGGGGGGGAGCGACACTGGACCTAGGGCACGAGGGGACTGTAGAGCTGAATAGTACTCAGAAGATTGTCTTATTTGTGCTCGGTGGTATCACCTATGGGGAGACGCGAGCGGTGTATGAGGTGAGTAAGCGCATGGGGCGGGAGGTGATCCTAGGAGGGACCTCCATCCTGTTACCAGAGAAGTACATTAGTCAGCTAGCGTCGTTACAGTAGAAACAATAATTATATATATATATAAAAGAATGGAGTTATTTTTGTTTGCTACTCTTCTGTATTAGTTGCCTCTTTATTTTTTTATTTTATTTTTCACTATCGATGGAATTATTTCCCAATTTTTTTTTCTTCTTCTTCTTTCCTTTCTTGTTTGGTTATGGTTGTATTTCGTGTATCTGTCAGATTCCCTTTTTGAATACTCTATTTTGAAGTTGTCTCCTCCTATCTTTTTTTTTTTTATGAAAAAAAAAAAAAACAACAACAACAACATCATATAGATTCTAATATTATTATCTGATAGTGAGAGTCAAATCTCAGCTATAGTCAAGGTGGTGTTTCACTGTCACTTTTTAAAAAATTAATTTAACCCTTTCTTAAAAAAAAAAAAGATAATAATTCTATGACGTTACTCTCCCTGAAGGGTTGTCAAGACGGGTTAATCAGTGTAGCGCTGCAGCACACCGTGAAGCACCTCACTGTCACCGACCCTGACACCGGAAAAGACGAGGCACAAGTTATTTTTCAAAACCCCTTCACGGATTTCATCACCCCTCTGCATCCCAACTATGTGGAGATGGCGGGGGAGCTGATCGTGTCACAGATCCGAAAAGACCTACTACCCGGTCTGGAATCATCGCAAGAGAATCCTCTCTTTCTCTGTTCAATGGGGGTTCGAGGAGCAGGGGGCCTCTGTCAGAGCGTGGCCCAGCGGCTAGGCGTGCCCTACTCCCTCTCCGACTGGTACCCGCCAGGGTCGGTAGGGGAGCTGGAGGTGGGGGAGTGTATCGGAGTGGGCGGCCGAGGACAGCTCTTCTTGAATGGGGTCCCGGAGGACGTGAGGGTGTGTATCGTCGCCGACCGCGTCTATGGCGGGGAGTCGATCCTGCAGATGATCGAGGCCCTTCATGGGACCGACAGCACCCGGCGAGTGGTGGGGGTGGTCTCCGCGATGGAGATGGTCCCTACGGTCGGCGCCCCGAGTGAGGCCAGGGAGAAACTACAACCCTTGTCCATCCCGTTGTACTCTTTTGTAGAGGTGTGCTGCAGGGAGGTGGACTACCACGCGGGTCCGAGCTCTCAGCACACCCTGACGGACGAGGAGCTGGCAGTTACCTCTACCGTCACCTCCCCCGACACCGCCGCGACGGGTGCATCGCTGCCACCCTCGGTGCAAGGGTTACGAGCACTCACCGACGAGGAAGTAAAAGCACGATTGGATCTTATTACCCCAGTGTTTATTGGTATTCCTATCATCTATAACGAAAAAGTGGACTACCCCTACTGCTACTTTTCCTTTACCGATTTTATACCAGCCCTTCACCCGTCCATCGTCGAGGCGATGGCGGACCTCTGTGTGTATTACTACTACAAGAATAGAAAATCAGACCCCAATCCCAACAACGATCCGCTTTCCAAGTGTACGGTGATGGTGTCGGAAGGGGATAGAGGAGGTGCCCCGCTCCTGCATGCCGTGGCGCTACGCCTGCAGAAGCCTTACGTGATCGCCCACTGGCTACTGACCGCCAGCTCTCCTGCAGGCGAGCGTCGTACCAGTGTTCGCTCTAGGGTCACTAATATTGGATTCAGCGGCGGGGAGAGTCAGCTGGCGCTGAATGGGGTGGTGGAAGGGGATGTGTGTCTGTTTGTGGACGACATGCTCAGTAGCGGAGGCACCGCGGAAGCCATCTTTGACTGCATCACCGAGCGAGGCGGTGTGGTCTGTGGTGGTTGGTTCGCCAGTGAAAAGTTGTACCCGACGTCGGAAGAGAAGGCGTCTTCCTCGTTGATGTCACTCCGTCGTAAAGGGTATAAGCGGATTCGACTGTTGTACCCCGACTGCGATATCGTCACTTTAGTACAGTTTGTGGTGGAGGGAACGGAAACAAAGGCACCTCCGACACGGGTAGAAGGGGGGGAGGGTCTTACTTAGGCAAAAGAAAAAAAAAAATAGTCAAGAACTGTAATTTCCCTGTATTATTGTAATAGTGAATAGAATTCATGTTGCGTTATGTTTTTTGCGTTTTTTTTTTCTTTTTGGATTCTTAAAACTCATTTTTTTAAAAAAAAAGTATTGTGTACGTTCTTATTCCGTGTATCGTATAGTTTAGACCGCCTTTCATTTAAAAAAATAATAATGTATATTGAAAAGGTGTTCACCCTTCAAACAAATAAATGTATGCATGTTACGAAGCAATTAAGGGCTTTAATGTTTTACCCCCCATCTTCCTCCTTATCATGATTTTTTTTATTGTATTGTTTGCTTTCCCAACTGTACTTCTCTTTTTTTCCCCCTTTTTTCTGACTCCATTTAGTGGTAGAATAATATCCTTCTCACGCTTCTGCGAACGGGGAAGGAAATAAATAAATAAATAATCAACAAGTAAACCAAAAAAAAAAAAAAGAACTTGGAAAGAATTGTAAGAATCATTTATAATGTTTCGGTTTACAGTTCGAAAATGCATGCGAGACTCTCTCAACTCGGGAAGTTCAATGACCTACGGCAGTAAAGGCATGAAGAACCACCCTGGACCCCATCGTAGGCGAATGCCGTGGACGGCGGCGAAGGAGTATGTCCCTGGCATGGTACTTCGGGTAAAGGAAAAGGTGATATTAGACGGTCAGCAACTGGTGGAGCTGGATCACGTGGAGCGGGGCGCGCAGGTGGACCCCCTCGATGCCCTCAAAGCCGCCGTAGCCCAATACGATTACAATCAGTCGACGGGGAGGAATATATTTCAGTTAGCGACGTCGGTGCCGTACAACGGTCGAGGCCTTCGGGTGTACCGTAAAGAATGGCAGGAAGGGACGTATGAGAAGCACATCACCCTAACGGCGGTGGAGCTGGAGAGGGAGGGAAGCACCAAAGGTAAGGCGTATGGGTACGTCACCTTTCACGGGGAAACTACTCTCCGCCCGGTTGAGATTGAGTACGCCGAGGTACCGGGGTGGCACTTGATGGAAGGGGAGCCGATTCCCTTCCATACCATTGTACCACCTCCCCCGAGTATCGGCACCGAGGTCCCTGTGGATCCGCAGTCCTATCGACTGAAGGCCTATCCTTACTACGACGCCCCTAATCCTCCCGAGTTTGTGGAGAAGCTGTTGAAGGACCGAGGTGTGATACCGGATGTGCCGGTAGAGCCAGCGCCGGAAATGGAGGCGGACTCCTCCGAGGCAGCAACACCCCCGCAGTAAACTTTTTTTTAAAAAAAAACTTAGTTCATTTCTCTCACAGGTCTTCACGAAAACCACAGAACAAGAAGGAAAAAAAAAAGAAGAGGCGGTGATATAGCCCACCAAGAAATAATAATAATAAATATTCTTGTTTATTTTTCTTTTTTTTCTATTCTGTAGAATATAGCACCGTAGTGGTATTAACACATATAAATTGGTCTTTTTGGACCCTTGACGTCAGGAAAACAATAAATACTTTTATGTGTCTGTGTCGAAATGATTCAACGGTGTTGTAGCCCACATTGTGTGGATGAAACTATTTCCACTTTTCATTTCATAAATACTCTTTTCCCTTTATTTTATTTTATTTTTAAAATTCTCACTCTCAATAACTAGTCTTGTTTATCTAACTACTCTCTCTCTCTATCTATATATATATATATATATATAGATATATGCCGACGGAAGTGAGGAGCTGGGGTGCCCTCGAGGCCAAGAAGCCGTTAGAGCCGTATCGCTTTAACCGTCGTGATGTCGGACCGGGGGATGTGGCGATTAAGATTGCCTACTGCGGCGTGTGTCATAGCGACCTCCACGTCGTGCGAGATGACTGGAAGAACTCTACCTTCCCCATGGTCCCCGGTCATGAGATTGTTGGTCACGTCACCGCTGTCGGGGATAAGGTGACACAGTATAAAGTGGGGGATATTGTGGGAGTGGGATGCCTCGTGGACTCGTGCCGGGAGTGTCGGGAGTGTAAACGAGGGCTGGAGCCCTACTGCCCTGTGCACCGGGTGGGTACGTACAACGGCAAGTGTACCGACGGTACGGGCCCTGTTACCCTCGGCGGGTACTCAGAGCGGATTGTGGTGCGGGAGGAGTTTGTGCTGCGTATCCCCGACGGCCTCGACCTCGCCTCCACCGCGCCGCTGCTCTGTGCCGGTATCACCACCTACTCCCCTCTGAAGCACTGGGGGGTGAAGGAGGGGACCAAGGTGGGGGTGGTCGGCCTGGGCGGTCTCGGTCATATGGCGGTGAAGATTGCCAAGGCGATGGGGGCGGAGGTGACGGTGTTCACCACGTCCACGTCAAAGGTGGAGGATGCGAAGCGGCTGGGGGCGAGCCATGTGGTCATCTCCAAGGACGAGGCGCAGATGAAGGCGGTCGCTCGTACGTTCAACATCATCATCGACACCGTCGGCGTTCCTCACGATCTCACGCCGTATCTCGACACCCTTGACTTTGACGGCACTCACGTGCTGGTGGGTCTCCCAGATGAACCGAATCCTGCCTTCCCTCCCGGCCGTCTGGTCCGTGAGCGCCGCTCCCTCGCCGGCTCCAACATTGGTGGAATCCCCGAAACCCAAGAGATGCTCGACTTTTGCGCCAGCCACGGCATCACGTCGGATATTGAGATCATCTCTATTGATCAGATCAATGAGGCCTATGAGCGAATGGTGAAGAACGATGTGAAGTACCGTTTCGTGATTGACATCACCTCGCTGTCCAAGTAGGAGAGGAGAATCACCAGTAATAATCGTAACGGATGATAATGATGATTATCAATAGTATGGAGAATACAACTGTGTTTCTCTCTGTTTACTTTTTTCTTTTAATTTGATTATTATTATTATTATTATTATTATTCCTTTTTTAAGCAACGGTATTTATAAATGAAAGAAATATGAGAAGAATTCCTTGGTAACAGCGGAAAAATAAATAAATTTCTTTTCTTTCATCACCCCCTACACCCCTCTTCCTGAAGGGTGCCCCTCCTTTAATAATTCGCTGACTTTTTAGGCCAGAAATCCGTCTGTCTGTCTTGTTTGATTTCGTTTTTTCCATTTCTTATCTATTACTCTAATGCTAACTCTCCCCATCACCACCCCTTCTCTCTTTCTTCCTCTTTCTTTTTTTTACAGCATTGTTGAATATCTTTGTCCGTTAGATGGATAAAGTCCAGTTGCCGACCACCACCACAGAGTTGCTGCTGACCCCCCGCGGCTCCTCCCCCGTCGATGTGGAACGTAAAGAGTTCCCCGTCGACACGACCACCACTGTTGCTACTACTACCGTGGGGTACGCGGAATTGATAGCGACTCAGCAACAAAAGTTGGCCTCGTTAGAAATCGTTCTCGAGAGACTCTCCAAGGAGCGAGGGGAGTGGGCGTCGGTGCTTCCTTTTCTTCGGCCTCCCCCACCCACCTCCGTCGCCACCCCTCCACTAGACACCTCAGAGGACGGTGCACCATCCAAGGAAACCCCTTCCCGGGCCGTTTCCATACAGATTCATTTAGATCCCACCAATACAAAGAAAAACAAACGAAAAGATACGACGCCCACGTTCGTAGACGTGTGTCTTTCGCCGATACAGCAGCCCATGGCGGCCCCTCTTTCACTGTCTCCCGCAGAAGACCACCACCACCACGATACTAAGAACCAAAATCCATCAAAAGATAGAATAGAAATAGAACAACAGCAACAGCAGCAACAAAAGAAGATCGCGGCGTTGGAAAAGGAGATGTCCACCCTTCGATCACGGCTGAACGAGAAGCAGAAGGCGTACGATGTGCTGCAGGACAGGTACGACCAGCGAGAGCTGAATTGGGAGAAGGAAAACGCCGCGCGAGACGCTCAATTAAAACGGTACAAAATATTAATGCAGTTCTCGGAATTGAAGAAAGACTCGGATTTACTCCCCGAGGTAAACGAGCAGATCCTTGCCCTGCAGGCAAAGCTCCGCGAACAGTCGTTAACGATCCGCCGGCAGGCACAAGTGTTGGAGAGAATCAAAGTGTTTAGCCGACACTGCTCTCGCCACCCACCAAGCGTGGAGCTGCTGCTGGGTTACTTGGACGATCTCTGCGAGGGAAACCAGGTCCCTTTGGCGGAGGAACCGGAAAATCGAACGGCTCCGACGGAGCGGTGCCTGCGACCACGGCCTCCTGTCAGACAGCACAGCGCCCCTGACGCGATGCACCCTCCCAGTAACGTATTGCCTCGTCGCAGTGGAAGCGTCGCTGAGAATCCGCCGCCGGTTCTACTCCCTCGTGCTGACCCTAATGCTCGGCCCCACCACGCCAAAGTGTCTCGCAGGACCGCCTCCGCTTCCATGGGGGGACGTCGCTCCTCGTATTTGTGAATACTGCAGGTACACTCACACACACACACACACACGCATGGGTCCACTTCATCCATGCTGGTATAGTATCCCTGAGACTTTTCCTTTCCTTTCTTCCCAAATTGCAAACAACTTGCAGAAAAAAAACTCTTCTTCTCTCTTCGTTTTTTTGTTCCCTTTTCCAAGTCAGTATCATCATACTATAGTTTCTATTTTTTCCCCCTGCCACACCATCATCGTCATGAGTCTCTACCCCGCGCTCTACATCTGTCACGGCGGGGGTCCGATGCCGCTGCTAGGGGACCCTGGGCACGCCCCCATGGTGGCCAAGTGGAAGGAGCATATTAAGAGCATTCTCACCCGCCACGGACCCCCGTCGGCCATCGCGGTGGTCTCCGCCCACTACAACACCACCGAGCCCGAGGTGGGCGCCGACCCGCAGCCGGCCATGTGGTACGACTACTACGGCTTCCCAGAGGAGGGGTACAAGGTCCAGTACCCGGCGAAGGGTAATCCCTCCCTCGCGGCGGAGATGGTGAAGGCGATGAAGGACGCTGGGCTCAACGCCTCCGCCAACCCTACCAGACGGTTTGACCACGGCGTGTTCGTTCCCCTTCTTACCATGTTCCCCGCCGCCGATATCCCCGTCATCCCTCTCTCGGTGATGGCTGGGGACAGTCCTGTGGCGCACATTCAAGTCGGACAGGCGCTCCGTCCCTTCCGTGAGCGAGGGGTCTTCTTTCTAGGAAGTGGTTCCTCCATGCATCACTTTGGCAATATCAACCGAAGTGGGGCCGGTCGCCGCTTTGGGGATTCGTTGACCGAGGTACTGACGAAGCACCCGGAGTGGTCGGGAGAGGAGCGAATGAACGCCATGAAGAAGGTGGATCAACTTCCAGGGTACGACGAGGCGCAACCCCGCGGTGCCAGCGAGCATCTGATGCCGCTTCTCACCCTTGTAGGGCTCGCTGGTGGTAGTCAGGCCGAGGAAGTCGCTGACGTTCCGTTTATGAAGGCCAACGTACGCCACTACTTATTCAACCATTAGCTTGTGCTTTTGCTTCATTTTATTGTTGTTGGTTTTGTTTGGGTTTTTTTTTTTTTACCCCTTTCTCTCACTATTTTTCTTATTATTTTGACCTCTTCCGCGCGTGAAGTATTGGTTTCATTCTCTTCTCTCGCCACAACGATTTCGGTCGGTGGGGAATTGGAAAGGGGAAGAGACGGACAGAAACTGTGCTGAAATGGAAAAGGGACAAGCCACAAAAAAACAAAAAAAAAACTTCATTTCTAGTGTGTGTGTGTCCAACCGCCACACTCCGGTGATCTTATTCTTTCCTTTCTTTCTCTTGTTGTGACTCTCGCTTCTACCTTCTGACGTGATTGCTTCTGTTACGACTCACTTCAATCTACTTTCTTTACCATGCCACTCTCTCGTAAAACAAACCTAAAAGGAAGAAACTAAGAATACTAAAAGGTCCATTATTCTTTGAGGGTCAACACACCGTAGTAGTAGTAGAGAATGAGGACTACCCTTCTCCTTCCCCTCTTGTGTAGTGTACTTTTACTTTTCTTTTCCTTGGGAGTGGAAGCAACGACACGCCTCGCCAACGGCGCCGACCTGACCACTCTCTACCAACAGTACCTCGACGCCAACGCCACAAACAGCTTGTCCCACCAACCAGACTTTCTTCAGTGCATCGCGCACGCCTTCGCCCACAATGAAAAGCTCCTGCACGCCCTCCGCAGCGACCCTGAGTACGCCTCTGAATGGTTAGAAAACAACACCCTCACCTCCCTTGAGGCGTTCGACCCCGAGGCGAATCCATTCGTTCTCCCAGTGTATAAAACAGACCTAGGTCGTTACGTGTTGGTCCGTGCCTCAATGGGGGATCTGCCAGACGCAACGATGGGGACGCGTGTAGCGGCCCTGGTGGGGTTCTGCGTGTTCCTCATCTTTGTGGTTCTGATGAAGGTCATCTGATGCAGTAAGCATCCATGTTTAGTTGAATTGCAGTTCGCTAGCCGTCCTTTTGCCGCTACGACTACGACTCCAAAGCTAAAACTAGAAAAAAAAAAAGCTGTTCTCGCAGTATTTCTCGTGTACTACTTTTACTATTGCAACGACGGTTTAGTGTGGTGTTGTCTCTCTCTCTCTCTCTCTCTCTCTCTCTCTCTCCCTCCAAACCTTTATTTTCCCCCCTTCACCCTTTTGGCCCTCACGTAGTAAAAAAAACGATAGGCGATGGCCCAAGCCCAGTGCGCAGCTCAAAGAAAGGGCGCCGTTTGGTCCCTGAAAAGTGAACTATTGGTCTGGTTTAGTGAAAAGAGTCGCAAGGAAAAAAGTCATCCGTGACAGGATTCGAACCTGCAACCCTCTGATCCGTAGTCAGATGCTCTTCCATTGAGCCACACGGACTTGACAACCATCTACCTCTACGTCCAGTAAGAAGACTGAGGCGAGAAGGAGGGCGTCGAAACCCCTTTGGCGGCGCGGGGAAAGTGGGCAACCGAAGCCACACACACACACACACATGCCACACAACACAAAACGTCTCCCCCCCCTCCCCTTTCTTGTCATCTTCAAAAGTTTTTATTTTTGTTTAAAGTTCTGTTAAACTACGTTGCGGTGAAATGTCGAATAAACTTAAAGTTTCCCTGTGCCAAATGGCCGTTACTAAAAACAAAGCGGAAAACGTCAAAAAAGCGGTTCTGATGATTTCCGAGGCTTCTAAGCGAGGAAGCAGGTTAGCCGTACTTCCGGAGTGCTTCAACTGCCCTTACGGAACAAAGTACTTTGGCGAGTACGCAGAGGAGCTCCGCTCCGGAAACCAAACCTACGATGCCATTTCCCAGTGCGCAAAGGACAACAACATTTGGGTGATTGCGGGAAGCATTCCAGAAAGCAGGGATGGTAAGCTGTTCAACTCTAGCATGACTTTTGGCCCGGACGGCGTTCTAAAAAATGTACACCGTAAGGTTCACCTCTTTCGTCTCAACACGGAAACCGTAAAGTTCGACGAGGGAGAAGTGTTAACTGCAGGGGACGAAGCGCGCGCAGTCACCATGGAGGAAAATCTAAAATTCGGCGTTGGTATTTGCTTCGACATACGTTATCCCCAACTTGCTTTCCACCTGTGTTCCCAGGGAACCTCATTTTTGGTGTATCCCGGAGCTTTCAACATGGTAACAGGGCCACCGCACTGGAAACTCACTGCTCAGGCAAGGGCTATTGATAATCAGCAGTTTGTTCTAATGTGTTCTCCTGCCCGGGATGAATCAGCGGAGTACGTGGCGTATGGACACTCGCTTGTAGTAGGGCCTATGGGAAATGTTATCGCTGAAACGGATGAGAAAGAGTCTTTTGTGGACTGTGAAATTGATTTGAATGAAATTCCTGATGTCCGAAAGCGACTCCCTATTCTGAATGGCCTACGTAATGATATTTACTCCTTAAATTGGAAACAGTCGTGATCTCAGTCACCACCTATTTGGTCAACTTTACTAGCGCTTCATGAATCTGTCAGAGCGTACGAAACAAAGTTTGTTGTAAAACGTAATATATATATATAAAGGGAACCGAGCAACAACAAAAAACAAAAAAAAATACAACGTAGTAATACGTAACTGATAAATAATAATTTTTTTTTTATAAACCATTTCCCTAGTTTGCTTTGTTTTCGCCTTTATCGTAATTATCGCCCACTTTGGAATGCGAAATTAATAGTTGATTTCCCCATAAAGTGTTTAGAAATTCAGGCTAAATTTTTTTTTTTGCTCTTTGTTTCCTTTTTTTTTTCTCCCCCCTTGTGAGGTTGAGCTCCTATTAGAGAATAAAAAACACAAATGTGGAGGTGGACGAAGGCGTGTAATGTAGTCGCGACCCATATTTTTGCTAAAAACTTGCTGTTTGCCTCACGAATGTCATCCTCGAGTATGTCTAAGAACGAAGATGAAATAACCCACACTGATGGGGTTCGCCCTGCTGAAGTGGTGAGCGAAACGAATAATATTACTGTTGATGACAAAGACGATGACTATGTTACAAAAAGTGGAATAGGACGAAAAGATGTGAACGTATTAGGTAGACAAGAAAGTGACTTTGTAGAACTTCATAAACTACAGTACATGTACTCTCAGGAAGGTCCATTTATAGGTTCCAAGATGAAGGATAAGAGTGTGGATTTTGTAGACTCACGAAGGAGGCGAAGCATCGTGCGAGTTCCTCAGCCCGAAGTAGAGTACAAACCCAACGAAACATCCTTTAGACGGCTTCCTAAAAACGTGCGACTCCCTAATGAATTTGAACTTCGAACCATGTACCCAATGTCCACCAATTTAGCCCTTGTAGAGGGAAAGGCGGATTGCGTCGATCACAGCGCTTTCGACGTTGATGAAGACCCAGCTCCCATCGCGTATAGTATGATCACACCACCCGACTGGAGTGCTGAGAAAGAGTACCCCTACCTCGTAGTTCTCCCCGATCATCGGGGTATCCCACGGGATTTTGAAGACGTTTGTGCCAACTTTTTTGAGCGACCCGTTCACTATCAGTTGATGATGGAGCAAAAGTGGGTGGTGATTAGCCCAGTGGTGAACCTGCGACACAATCTTCAGGTCCCCGTGGAGGGTGTAGTGGCGAGGTTTTGTGAGTGGGTCACCGATAATTTTTGTGTTGAAAACAATAAGGTACATCTGTTTGGGAAAGGAAATGGAGGCTACGTTGCATTGAGAACAGTACTCGAAAACAAAGACTTGGTTTGTAGTGTCACTGCGATTCTAGGAAGAAACGGCTCTCCGTTTCGCCCACTTGAGCGCTCCCAAGATAAAGTGAAAAATTTTAATGGGGTTCATAGTCTTGTGTTTGTCCCCGGACTAATGAAGAAGCAGGATTGGTATTACAAATTTAAATTTATGACAGACATGGCGCGCGTCAGGCCTCCCCTGCGAAACGTACACTTTGCGGATGTTCGAGACCATCAGATTTATTATGCCATTAATCCGTACGAATTCTGGAATTACATGAAATACTTTAGGCAGTATAATATTAACATGGTGACAGAAAGCGGTTACTCCTTCAAATAATTTTCTGCCGTATACCCTTCTTTCTACCGGGTATTTTTGGTGTGCTTGACCTCAGTTAATTAAGAGACTTTCGTGACACCTTTGGCGACAGCTGACTTATTCGTAAAATATTTTTCTTTACATTTCACCACTTTAATCGTGGTAAAGAGAACGAAAAATAAAATAATCAATAATAAACAAGACTAATTATGAAACACCCAACCGTTGGGGTTGGACAAATAGCCTACTTTTACTAGTAGTCTCTTGCTTACGGTTCTATGTATTACTCGCATTTTTTTTTCTTTCCTTTTTGTTCCTCTTCTTATTTTGCTTAGTTATATTAAAAATTAATAAATTGAAAAGGATTGCTAAGTGGTCTCTTTTTTTTTTTTACTACGATTAGATTTACGAATAAACTTAGTTTCCATCATAGAAAATAAATAAATAAATAGAAGTCGTATAAAATTATGGAAAATTATGGCGTAAGTAGCAGTGAGTGGCACAATATTCCCGAAGTCGTCCAGAGTGTTATTTTTAGACTTTCTGAGGATTTATCGAGTCAAAAAGACCTTGTAAATAGGATGCGACGTGAACAAGAAGATGTTTCCGCCCTTGTTAAGAGAGTGATTCATAAGCAGACCGATATAGAAATTGATGTCACAAAATCTCTCCTTTCCTTTCAATCATTGGTAACCCCCAATCCCGTTACGGATGAAAGAGTAACAGAGTTACAGAAAAGAGTTGAAAAACAAGACTTGAAAATGAAAAAACGTTTGGAACAGCTGTCTGGATTAGTAGAGAGTAAAGACAAGAGCACTACTAACGCATTGTTGAAAGCAGAGGAGAATAGAGTGAAGTTAGAGAGAATTATCACTGATCAATCCTCCCAAATTGCAAAGACCCAAGATGAAGTGAAGAGGTTAGAGTCGTTGGTTCTGAAAAGTTCTTCCGATATTGAAGAAGAGAAAGCAAGACGAGAAATAGAGAGTAAAGACTCTGAAAAACAAGTCGAAGCGCTTGTTGCACGCGTTAACAGTATGGAGTCGGATATCGCTGTAAACCATTCAGCACTAGAGAAGATGTCGAGGCGTGAACAAAGCCTAGATGCCTCTATCACACTGGCCAATTCTTCATTCGAAGAGCGAACCTCAGCTCTGGCTAATAGTCTGTCAGTGATGAAAAATGGGGTTCAAAAGAAAATGAAAGTGTATGGGGAGCGACTAGCGGCCATTGAAGAGGACTGTACAGAGAAAATTCGAAAGTCTAATGTTGAAACGACTCAAGGGCATAATGAACTCCGAAAGTTTTTAGCGACACTCGATTCCAATATTGGTGATGTGGAGAAGAAATTAGCTTCCGAGATCAAAAATAACGATCAAGATTTGAGAAACTCGCTTCAAAACTCGCTGGACGAAATGTTCTCTTCAATTTCAAGGAAGCTGGTTGCATCAAATGAAGCTCATAGCGCTACCCTGAAAGATTTTGAAGATCAAGTAGATAAACTTCGTGTGGTCATGGAGGCAAAAGTGAATAGCGACGAGCAGACGTTGTCTTTGTTATGCGAAGATAACGAATCCATACAGAATGTTTTAGGTGGCCTTCAAAACCAAATGCTTTCTTGTGATCGACAAATTTCTCGGTTGTCGACTTTGGTAACTCAACTGGAGGAGAAAGTAAGTCAAACGGAGACCCCTGTTGTAGCTCCGAAGCAGATCATGATGCCTGAAACTTGTTCCACTTGTCAACAAAGACAAACAGAAATAGAGGAATTACGACAACAAATGACTGCTTTACGGGAGTTGTTTTTCGAATACAAGGAGGAGGTGAAGGAGAAGTTAAGACGTGCCACTGACCAGTCTGCAAACACCAAACGTTTTGATACATTAAGCGCTAGGCTTGAGGAGTACGCAACAAAATCGTTTGTGGAATCGAGGTTAAATGATACTATGTGTACACAAATGCAAACGTTGCAACAATCTGTCGAAAAGCAAGTCGGGGAGAAGCAAAACGTAATTTTCGACCGGGAATCACACATGACAGACACCAATAAAAACATTGCGTCTCTTGCTGAACGCTTTTCACACCTTACAATAGAGCTGGAAAGTATTAAAAGAAGAATAGCCACTTTAGACCTAGATAGGGCGGACTCTGCTTATGACAAGGAGAGCACAGAACGTGCTATTTTCCGTGAGGTCAGTGCAAAAGTGTCGGAGGAAATCACCGCTGTAAAGAACGAAATGAAACGTAGCATTCTTGATTCGTCGAAGCGAGCTTTGCAAGTGGAGGAAAAGCTGTCTTCATTAAGTAAACGCCTTAGCCAATTTGATGAAGGGGGGACAAACAACCAAGAAACAATGAATAGTCTTGGTAAGGATATGACATCTGCATTAGAAAATATCCTCTCTCTCTCCGAAACGACAGCGGGTCTTCGTCAGCACACAAATTCTCAACTGAACGGTTTGAAAAGGGAAGTAGAAGAAATAACAAAAAGAATAAAGTCAAAAGAGGGAGACCATTTTTCAAAGGAGGATATGAAGGGTTTGATAGCTAACGAAATGTCACGAGTAGAAAAACGTCTCGTTCATGTGGAGGAGGAATGTCGAAGCGCTGTGTCAAACACGCAGCAGTTGGATCAACAAGTAAACAGTTTGGATCAAATGTTGGAAACTGTAGGAAATCGCCAGTTAGAAATGAATAAATTAATTTCATCCTTACCGAAAAATACAGTTTCTGTTCTGGATTATAATCTATGGAAACAGTCGGTCCATCACTCTATAGAGACTGTAAATGCAGCAGTGGAGGAAATTCGGGAAAAGTTAAGGACCGTTTCCGAGCACCTTCATCTAGGGGAGCTAGAAGGAAGGGTAGACCAGCTGTTGCGACAGGTTAACACGGTTCAAGACCACCTGAAACGGGTAGAGGCGGATAATAAAGTGCAATGGACCAACAACTCTAGTTTTCTTTCAGGACTACGAAAGGAATTTCAAGGGGATTACTCCGAATTACAGAACCATTTATCCAATGTGGAAGAAACCGTACGTGAACTGAAGGACACCTCCGCGACGACGGAGGAGGTGAAATCCCATGTGAAGAGAGAGTGCGACACCGTCCAACGAGCCTGTAACGCAGAGGTGAAAAAACTAGCTGCAGAACTAGAAGCTCATCAACAGAGCGAGAAGAACAATACCCCAGAAGCGGTTCTTGAGGAGCGTTCACATAACTCTCCATCGGAGAAAGATGTGACACAGGAAAACAACGATGAGATAAATGATCTGTCGGAGAGAGTTTCTGAACTGGAAAGTGTGGTAGGAAATTGGGTCAATTCCTCGGTGGAGGGGTTGGAAAAGAATTACTACAAGAAAGAAGTCTTGGAGAAGCGTTTCGAAAACTTATGGGACTCTGTTGTCAGTTTAGTTTCACGAAAAGAGGACTGCGAGGTGGTAAACAAGAAAATTTCCGCTTTACATCAACTGTTAAATGAGGAAATTGTGGACCGTCTAGGTGGAATTTCAGTAGACCTCGGAAACAAGATAGCCACTAAAGTTAGTTTTGCTGAACTTCAACACATTCTCGCTAATCAAGCGGGAGGTGGTTAATGAGGTATTTATGTCTGTGAAGCGCTACCGAAACGCTCCCCCACACATTATAGATTTTTTGCTTCCCTATATATATTTGTGTCTTTTTTTTTTCTCTAACCTTTCTGCCTTTTCTTATTAGTCGATTTTTTTTTTCTTGTGATGTCCTCCATTCCCTAAAACGCTTCATTGGCCTCATTTTTTTTTCTATTCATTTTTTTAATGCGTCCCTTTATATAAAAAAAGCACACATAATTTTTTTTTTTGGGTTTCTCTTATGTTTTGCCGTCGCGTGTTCGGCAGTGCACCTCTGCCAAAGACCATGTACGCTAAGCTGGGGATCAGCACCCCCGCCCAGGCGGCCCGTCTCCTTCCAAGCTTCATCCCCCTCTCCCCTTCCCTCTGCAACAGCGTCACTGCTAACGGTCGCCTGCTGGTTGTGTCTCCCGGGGAGGACGCGATGGCGTCTGGCAGCGCTGCCTTAGCGGCGGATGCGGTGCTGCTAAAGTGCCTTATGGAGTCGATGTGCACCAACCAGTTGGGATTCGCCAAGTTATTGGAATTATGGGGTATCACACGTGTGCTATCTATGCAATGGTTTCAATTGTCTACTCTTACCCGACGGTGTTAAAATAATTATCTATATAATCAACAACAAAAAAAATGAAAAAGTGAGGACAACAATAACTGTCGTTCTTCCACGAAAGACATTGTCACCACCATCATCATCATCATCATAATAATAATAATTAAGAAGGACACATTGTATAAGTTAGGAAAATAGATAAATAATAATAAAAAAAAGACCCAGAAAAGAGCAAAGCATTGTCTAAAAAAATATAATAATGCTAAATAGTGTGGGTAATCCAGGGGGAATAAAATCTGTAAAAATTATGCATAAGGCGACCGCAAATCACCGAAGAGCGAAAGGCTTTGTTTCCCCCTCTTGTAGGTTATCCCATAGTGCTCCTACTTCTCCTTTTTTTGTTTTATTTTCTGTAACCCGTCTTTTTATGTCTAGCAAATTAGGAATCTTTACATCTTTTTATTTTTATTTTTTCTATGGTTAAAAGAAGAAGAAGAAAAAAAAAAAATGAATAAATAAAGTATAAAACACAAAATGCGTTACGTTTTCTTCTTTAATTTACCTATAAAAGCCCTGTAATCAACACTTTCTGCGGTTGGTAATGATAACTTATTCATTCTGTCTCTCTTTTTCTTTCTCTTTTATTCTTATTTCAGCATTTTTCGCCGACTTTCACTCAACTACTGATATTTCACCCCTACTCCCTTTTCGTGTGCCTCTGTGAAATGCTCAACCCCTACGACAAAACCACCGAGGCAGCGCTGTTCGTGGATTACTACGGGTCCCGACGAATGCTCCAGGACTCTACCAACCGTCTCTACCGCGAGGGTGTACGACGGCGGAAAGAGGCAATCCGCAGTGTGGAGGAGGAGGTCTATCAGCCTCCCCCGACTGTCCGCCGCACCCCTGCTGAGATCGACCACTACCTCCGCACCCGGGTCGAGGAAGAGCTCCTCCGCCGCCAACAGCACCGCGCCGAGCTCGCCCGGGAGATTTACGGCGAGACGGAGAGCCCGCCACGGTATCTGACGGGGGAGCAGTTCCAGCGGCACGTGAAGCGGGTGTACACCGACCCCCTCCGTCGCCGTGCCCTCCGTGAGAGAGAAGTAGAGAGGGTGTTTGGGGCTCCGTCCAAGTCGCCCAGTCCTCAACGAAAGGGAAAGAAGAACACCAACAAGGACGCAGAGTCGCCCCCGCCGTGGCGGCCGTCCTCGGCAAAGCTGCGGTACAACGATGGGCAGCAGTGTTTAGTATCCCAGTACGAGTACTATGCGGATCCGAAAAAGTATAGTGAGGTGCTCATCAAAAATAAACCTGGAGCTAATCGTACTCCCAACTATAACCGTCTGGCCGAGTTGTCTCGACCGCTTAGCGTAAACCCACCCGTTGTGGCGGAGATTGAGGAGTCTGAGAAACCACCTTTTCGTGTGGATAGGAGAGTCAACTATGAATAATACCTCTTGTCCTTGCTCAGAGTAAGGCGATGATGCCGCTTTATGCTATTCTTTTTTTATTCTAATTTGTACTATTTCTAAAACATTTTTTAATGTTTCCCTGTTTTTTTTTTTTTTTCATCATGTTTTATTACTTTGTTTTTTAATACCTTTTAGAAGTTTAGATGCCCATTAGATCAGATTCAGAAGTTTACGTCTATCTATATATTGTATGTCTACTGCTTACGAACTCGAGGTTGGTAACGGTTTACCATCCGGAACCTTTTCTCTCTCTTTCTTTCTATTTCTATTTCTATTTTTTTTTTTTTGAACTAAAGTGTATTTGTCTCTATTCTGCTTACCAAAGGACTAGATGCCTAGTGCTATCTGGTGTGTGGCTTCCCCAGCGGAGGAGGAGCCCACGCCGTTGTTCGTCGGCCGTGACGACGGATCGATTGAAAAGTACAACTCTATCAAAGACGCCGATCTTGGGCAGCCCTCGCTGGTGCTCCGAGGTCACAGTAAAGGAGTGACCGGTTTGTATGCGTCCTCCTCCGATGAGGTGTATAGTTGCTCGTTGGATGGCACAGTGCGGCAGTGGAACGCCAACGGGGAGGAGGAGGGGCACGTGGACCGCAGCACTCGCGTTACCCGCTTCCGCACCCCTTTGTACTGTCTCGCCTTCCACGAGAGCCGTCTCTACGCCGGTGGCGAGGATGGGTCTATTAACGTGGTCGACGGCGACCGCCAATCCACCTGGGATGGCCATCAAGAGACTCTCAGTTGCATCGCCTTCTCTGAAAACGGTCTTATCCTCACCGGTGGCTACGACCACCAGGTCCGCGTGTTTAACAGTGCGACGGGGCAGTGTATTCGTGTGCTTCAAGGACATCGGAACCAAGTGAGGGCGGTGGCGTGTGTTGAGGCGGCGGAGAATAGCGAGGGGGAGCCGGTGCCGTTAGTCTTTTCCCTTTCTGTGGATGGGGAGCTCAAGTTTTGGAAAGTTCCCGACCCCGAGGAGCCGGCGGAGGACCCGCTGTTGGAGGACCTTGCTTCTCTCCGTGGTAGCATTGATGCGAATAACGGCAAGGCTTCCGTGTCCTTTCAAGAACCGAAAGTGTCGGTAGAAAACACTGGCGGTGAGGATGAGTACGACCCGGTCGCGGACGTGATTAACAATCCCGAGATGCGCACCAAGTCGGCAATGAAGCCAAAAGACCGAAACAAAATGATTCGACGACAAGACGCTTTGGGGACGGTGGCCCTGCCTCAGGCCCCGTACACGGTGTTCTACGAACCCGAGGAAGGGGAAAAGTCTCTGATGCTAGTAGGGGCGGCCAACGGGTATGTGTTTGGGTTAGACGCGGCGCTGTTTGCCAAAAACGTCGTGCAGTTCGTGGCGACGAATCAGCAGAAAGTTAGGAAAGAGATTCAATCGACTCGTTCTACATTGAGGAAGAGCGTCGCCCTCTACAACAAAAACTGTCGGAAAGCGGTACTGAAGGAGCAGAAAAAGTTAATCCGCGCGGCACAAACGACACTGAAAGAAAAGAAAAAGGCGGAGAAAGAGTTGAGGCGTCTGGAGCGTGAAGAGAGGCTCGCTGCGGCCAAGGCAGCACGGGAGCAGAATGAAGAGGGCGATGAGGAAAACGAAGAGGACGAGGCGGAGGCGGAGGAGGAGGAAGAAGAGGTCGAGGACGAAGAAGTGGAGGAGGAAGAGGGGGAGGAGGGGGCGGACCCTCTGCGGTGGCTTAGTGACGAACAGCGTGCTACACTCGCCCAGTTTACCCAAGCTCAGGAGAATGAGCGGGATGAAAACATAAAGACACTTCAAGAGGCGGTAGCCCAACACTTGTCTAAAGTAGGGCCCCTCGCACACGCCACCTACGACCGACCCCGGGAGGAGTTCTTTCGACTAAAGGGTACCACTTATACTCAAGTAGGCAGTGAGACGGTAGTGGCGCTGGTGCCCTCGAAAGAAAAGTTGTACTGCGCTCAAGGTAGTCGTATCGTGAAAGGAGCTATCGCTATGGGTGTTACAACCCTGAAGTAAAGAAAACAACAACAAAAAACAACCACCAATACAAAGCAAAACAAACCAATAAAGAAAAAAAACCTAGTCAAGTACATTAGTCGAACTCATGTAAATAAATAAAGGTACCTGATGGTGTACCTGTAAATGTAAAAATGTAAAAAAGAGAACATTGCTGTCATTCTGTCCCAACTGAAAGGGTCTGTGTTTCTTTTTTGACCGTCAAATCTATTTTCTAATTGCTGCTTTCTTTTTCTCTACCCTCTTTTTTTTTCTTCTTAAAAATCTTTGTGAAACATCCAATAAAAATAGGAATTAAGGAACCATGTCCAACTACGCTAAGATCAAGGAGTGCCGTGAGAAGAGCAAGGATGAGCTC